>APFE030120432.1:0-32006 GCA_000404065.3 Pinus taeda | reverse complement strand
CCAACACTTTATTTGTAATCTCGACTTGGCCATTCACCTGAGGATGATACGGAGATGTCACCCTGTGCTTGATTCCATACTTCTTCATAAGTCTTGCTATTAGATGTGATGTGAATTGTGCCCCTCCATCTGAAACTCTCTCTAGGAGCTTCGTACCGAGTGAAAATTTCTTCGAATAAGAAGTCTGAGACATCTTGTTTTGTTGCTTTCACAACAGCCTTTGCCTCTACCCACTTTGTCACATAATCCGTGCAAACCAGAATGTGGACTTTCTAATATGAGGATGGATTGAACGGCCCAACAAAATTGATAGCCCATTTCTCAAAGGGCTCAAGAATTAGTTGAGGTTGTAACGAAATCCCATCCTACCGACCAGGCTATCCCATATGTTGGCAGTTATTGCACCCTTAGACATATTTCCTTGTATTACCGAAAATAGAGGACCAGTAGTACCCCATCTCTAACACCTTATGACCTTTCCTCTATCTGCAAAATTCCCTCCACATGGGCGATCATGAGCAACTTTCAGGACATCATATATGTCATCTTCACCTATGCAGCGTCGGATTTGTTGATCAAGTCCTGTATAAAAGAGGTATCCCTCTATCCACGAATAGCGGGCACAATGATGGATAATCCTTCGTTGCTCTCTGTATGGTAAGTGTTGAGGTACTTTCCTTGTAGCAATATGGTTACCAATATTTGCATGCCACAGAGTGTGAGTAGAAATTGCAAAAGGATGTTCATCTAGAAATCTATCCTCTATAGGTGCACCTTCATCAGTAGTATCCAGCCGAGACAGGAAATCAACTACATTATCTTTTCCTGGCTTATCTACAATGGTGATATCAAATTCTTGAATTAATAATAACCATCTTGTAATACGACTAAGAGTTATCAATTTATTCATCAGATACCTGATGGTTGTATGATCAGTGTTCACGAAAGTGGGATACCCTGTAATGTAATGCCGAAACTTATTAATAGCATAAATAGTAGCCAAAACCTCTTTTTTAATTACCGTATAGTTCAGTTAAGTAGGAGTTAGATTCTTGCTGATGTAATAAATCGTGTACGATTTCTTGTCCTTCTATTGTCCCAAGACTGCCCCTACTGCTATGTGAGAAAGATCTGTAGAGATATGAAATAGGAGCTTCCAGTAAGGACCACATAATATCGGAGCTTTGTAAACTAGTTCTTTGATTTTCACAAAGGCTATTTCACATTCATCTATCCACACAAACTCTGCATCCATAGGTAATTGAAAAAGTGGAAATGCTATTTTAGATTTTTTTTCTATAAAACGTCTATAATAGCCAACATAACTAATGAAACTAGGTACCTGTGTGAGTGTCTTAGGTGTAGGAAAATTTAATATTACCTCTACCTTGGTAGGATCAACTTGATTTCATGCAACTGAAAGCAGATGTCCCAACACTATTCCTTCTTTCATCATCACATGGCATTTTATTGTACTAAGAGAAACATGTGCTTGCTTACATCTTTTATGTACTTTGTCTAAGTTTTCTAGCCCTTCTTCAAAACAATCCCCATATTGGGTGAAGTCATCCATGTAGATTTCAACACTATCATTGACTAGATCAGAAAAAATCCCCAATATTTCCCTTTGAAAGGTAGCGGGGGCATTACAGAGACCAAATGGGAGATCTCAGTATGCAAAGATTCCGCAAGGGCATGTGAATGTGGTTTTATTTTGTTAATTTATGGTATTTTCTATGCTTAGTGCAGTTTACTTCGTTTTCTTCTTATTAGCCACTGTTTAGCAATCACATAAACGTAAATTAAAATGTTGATAGAACATTAATAGATCGATAGAAAACAAGCCAAGGCAAGAGACACAAGATGTGGCGGCTAGCCAGGGACAAACCCCAATGCGGGGAAACCCTTTGATCAATTCTTCTTTAATCTTCAATAGTTCAGCAGAGAGAAATAGTACAAATTCAGAAATCTGTAATTTTATGATAGCAACAGCAAACCCTAAATCAGCAAAGTCAAATCTAGTCAAACAACCCTGGATTGACCTCTAGTCAACATTGAAGAACACGGTCTTCAACAACAAACTTCGGCAGCCCAAAACAAACCTTGGTCAACGACCAAAACAACAACCAAAGATCAGCAGTTTGCGGTTAGCCCTAACCAATCAACGCTGGTCAAAACTTGGGTCAACGTTGGTCAATGCAGTACCCAAACAGCATGCACAAGTTCGCCCTTGGTCAACGCAGCCCAGAAAGTCAATGCTGCCTTAAACAGAAAATGCGTCCTTCCTTTTGCATGTGTGAGATAAACTGCTCCTTCACTGGTACAATGAGATGAGGAGAGAGAAGATGAGTGTTGAGATGATGATGAAATGAGGCACAATGTCTCCTTGCTTTATATGCAACGTTGAGGTAAAGCTGAGGGTGTGCCACACACTTTATCTCACTGGCTGACCTAGACAAATTGTCAAGTATATACAAATAAATTCATATCTCCATAAATACATGTCGGAATCGAATGATCGTTTGATCAATCCTACGTCTCTCGACGAGAGGAATCAAGGAAAAATATTAGTTGCCATAAATAAGATGACACACATGGAGTTTGGCCCTAGTTGCCAATTTTAACACTCCCTCTCAACTAGGGAGAACTCCATCTGGTAATCCGTTTGACTGTTGGTACTATCTCTGCCATCAAATGGACTGCCCTGCACTGCTCTGCTGAATTATGAAGAAGAAGAAATGATTGAAGATGTATCATACCATCCTCCACTGACCCGAAGTCAGTCCTAGAGAGCGTCTTACCACTCTCACTAATCCCATATCAGTTTCATTGATTCCAGATCAATGGAGGTCATCCTAGCATAGGGAGTACGGTAGATACAACGATGCATCCATCGATAGTACTACTATGGTCCCTAACCCCATTCCGCTGCTCATTGATCAGATGAGAGGTACTTCCCATGAGTCCCAGACTACATGGGTAGGATGCCTTGACAAGAGAACTAATAATTTTGTTCCTAAGTCGCCATGGGGTATCACAGGGGAAGGTTGAACCTTTCACCCTGTACATAGCGCACCACTAGGGGAGGGTGAGTCGCCTTGTGGTCGCATGTCGCTCCAAGAAATACCCCAAGCCCCTCAGAGCTCCTAGAGCTCAATGTATGCATCATACACTACCCTAATAAGAGGGTCTCTCAATGACACCAAGTCGCTCTCGAAAAGTCAAGAATTTGAGCTTTCCCAGGGGCTTTGTCAGAATGTCGGTGACCTACTCATCTGTACCGATATGTTGGAGCCTTATTGCTCCCCGCACCATATCATGGATAAAGTGGTACTTGATATCGATAACGAATCCCGCTCTGTTTGTCGCACAGGATCACGATAGTATCTAATGTAAATCTGAACAGCTCACTGAAGAGCTTCCCCAACCAGATCGCCTCACAAGAGGCCATACTCGCAGCAATGTACTCTGCCTCAGCGGTGCTCAAAGCTACCGACTTCTACTTCCTGCTCATCCAGGATATCGAGGCAGATCCCAAAGAGAAACAACACTCGGAAGCGCTCTTTCAGTCCACCACTCTGCCTGCCCAATCAACATCGATATATCCATGTAATCTCACATCTCCGACAGTGTATCTCAACCCATGAGTGATTGTGCCACGAAAGTATCTTAAGAGATTCTTGGCACCAATCCAATGTGTGTGGTGAGGCTCCACCATATGTTGGCTCAATGTGTTGACTGCAAAACATATATCCGGACAAGAGTTCACCAATAACATCAATGCTCCGATGAGTTGACGATACTCGATAGCATTTTGTAGAATAGGTCTGGCAAAACTACCGCTTAACTTCTAGAAGTCAAGCTCCATCGGGGTAGTCATGGGCTCGCAGTCCACCATACTGAATCTCTCCAATATCTTCACCACATATTTACCTTAAGAAAGGAAAATCTCCCCCGGCTTCTGCCAGACTTCTAGTCCTAGGAAATAGTTCATCAGTCCCAGGTCCATCTCAAACTCAGAAGCCAACTCCCTCTTACATTTGTGAATGAGAGGGTCTGCACATGTCAGAAAGAGGTCGTCAACGTACAACACCAGTATGAGAGGTTTGTCATCTTCAACCTTAAAGTAAAGGTTAGGGTCGGCTTCACTCCTAGTGAATCCCAGCTTCATCAAGTAGCTATCGATCCTCTCATACTACGCTCGGGGTGCTTGCTTCAACCTGGACACGTGAGATTCCCGATCATGAATCTCAAATCCTTCGGGTTGTTCCACATAAAATTCCTCTTTGATTGAACCATGCAAGAACACGGTCTTGACATCCATCTGATGTAGGTTCCATCCTTGTGAAACAACAAGGGATATGATCGAGCAGATGGTGGTATATCGGGCAACAGGTGCAAATATGTCGTCATATCCTATACCTTCCTTTTGAGAGAAGCCACGAGCGACAAAACGAGCCTTATACTTTTCAACACTTCCATCAACTCCATGCTTTATCTTGTAAAGCCATTTTGAAGTGACAAATGCTTTGTCCTAGGGTCTGGGGACCACATCCCAGACATCGTTCTTCATGATGGACTCATATTCCTCAGTCCATAGCATCCTTCCTCACTTGATGCTTGACAACTTCTATGAACGATGAAGGCTTATTTTGAATGATCGTGCTCATGATGGTCAAGTATCCTTGATACGTGGTCGACTTCTTACTTTCACGGAAAGTCTCTGGGTGCAATGTGTCCTTTGGCATCATCAAGTGCCCCCTGAGCCATGAAGACCTCTTCCTAGAAGAGGAAGGTTCTTGTGGAGGGGGATCAATAGGATCCATAGGTTCTTCTACATCGGGCATCGTTCATCTTCCTTTTCCCTTGGTTTCTTGGTGTCAGCTTCTCCAAATTTCCTTAGTATAGGAAGATTGTCAACATTGCTAAGAGCCATATCTTCATCAAAGGTGACATCATGGCTAATCTCGACATCCCTTTGACCAACCACATAGATTCTATAGCCTTTAGTATTTTCGCTATAGCCCACGAAGATTCCTTTCTTTCCAGATGGACCCAATTTATTCCTTTTCTCTTTCGGCACATGAAAATATAAAGGACTTCCAAAAATTCTAAAATGAGATACATCAGGTTTCTTACCAGTGAACATTTCTTTGGCAGTCTTGGAACTTAATGCTTGATGAGGGCATTGGTTTTGCACATATATGAGGGTATTCACAGCTTCTGCCCATAGAAACTTCGGAAGCCTTTGATCATGTAGCATAGCACAGACAACGTCCACAATTGTACGATTCTTCCTTTCTGCCACACCATTCTGCTCAGGAGTATATGGTGTTGTAGTCTCCCTCGGCACATGAAAATATAAAGGACTTCCAAAAATTCTAAAATGAGATACACAGGTTTCTTACCAGTGAACATTTCTTTGGGAGTCTTGGAACCCAATGCTTGATGAGGGCATTGGTTTTGCACATATACGAGGGTATTCGCAGCTTCTGCCCATAGAAACTTCGGAAGCCTTTGATCATGTAGCATAGCACAGACAACTTCCACAATCGTACGATTCTTCCTTTTTGCCACACCATTCTGCTCAGGAGTATATGGTGTTGTAGTCTCCCTCTTAATGCCAGCCTCTTTGCAAAAGTCATGGAACTCGTTGGATTCATACTCAGTTCCATTATCAGTCTTTAAGATCTTGATCTTCTTTTCGGTTTGATTCTTGATCAAGGCTTTGAAGTGATGAAACCAAGATAACACTTTATCCTTCTTTTTCAAGAAGTATATCCATGTCTTGCAAGAATAATCATCTGTAAAAGTGAGGTAATATAAATATCCTCCCAAGGAATTCACAGGCATCATACTAGATATGTTGGAGTGAACCAAATGCAATATATCAGAGGTCTTGCTATGGCTTTAGGGGAATGGTCCCCTTTTGAGCTTTCCCTCGGCACATCCAGGGCATACACCTTCTTGCTCTAATTTAAACTCAGGCATCTCGGTCACCATTTGTCTCACATCGGGTAGAGTTTTCTAATGAAGGTGGGCAAACGTCGGGTGCCATAGTTTGGATTGAAGAGATGTGTCACAAGTCATGACACCCAATGGACTTCCTCCGACATGATATAAAGAGTCAACCCTAAACACAAGAGAGAAAGCATCTTTGAAATTCTTTTTCCATACACATACCTTGCCACTGATGAAGGCCACCTTGTAGCCTTTGTCTTCCATTGCCGAAAGGGACACTAGGTTCTTTTTTAGATCAGGTACATATAGGTTCTTGCAAATGAATTGTATTACCCTGATTCAATTATAGAGAGACATTCCCTACGCCTTTCACGGGATATTTGCAGTTGTCCCTAGGAACAATTTCCAGGTTGGTCTCCTTCTCTATCAGATTAGAGAGAGCTTCTTTGTAACTAGTGAAGTGCCTTGAGGCACCACTATCAATAAGCCAATTTCCCAACGAGTCCGGGTGAACAGTAGTAGAGAGGGCCAGTGGTAGATAATATTCATCTTTCTTATTGTTAACAACGTTAGATTCATACCTGGAGTTTCTTGCCTTCTTGGAGGCTTGACCATTTCCCTGATTTCCGTCATTCCTTTTTCCTTTTCCATTGAACCTGCCCTTCTTTTGATTGTTGTGGGAATTGCCTCGGTAGTGATTTTAATCATCGTCATGAGATGTGTCCTTTATATCAGGGCACTCTCTCACACAGTGGCCAATTTTGTTGCAAATGTAACATCTACCTTTCCTTCCACCTTTCAATTCAACCTTTCCCTTAGATCTTGCCCTAGAGTTATTTCTCCTTTTATAATGAGAGGAGAATGCAATGGGATTGCCTCTAAGTGCAGACATTTCCTGCTCTTCCATCCTTGTTTCTTCTTGAATGCATCTCGCCATCAGTTCCTCAAATCCTGGGATTACATTATTGTTGAGAAGAGTGGTTTTGAATATATACCATTCAGATGGGAGCCCTCCGAGAGTTGTGATGGTCAATTCCCTGTCAGGAGCGACTTCCCTAATTGATAGGAGATCATTCTTGATCTCGGTGATCCTTAAGAAGTAGGCTTGCATACTCTCATCTTTGCCCTTTTTAATTTCCTTCAGCTTATTTCTAAGGAACAAAACTTGATTTGTATCACTAACTTTAAATAGGCTTACCAGTCTATCGTAGTTTTCATTGGAGGTGGTCAGTTCGGAAATGTAGGCCATCAGGCGCTTGTTGATAGAGTCGCGGATGATCTTCTTTGCTTTGACTTCTACACTAGTCAATTTGTTTCTAGCAGTAGTAGATGCATTTGATGGAGGCTCATAGATTCTGCCTCTCACATGGTTCAGCACTTCCTGCTCTTCTAATGTCAGATCGAGAGACATCTCCCATCCGTGATACTCAGACTTCTCACGCAGCTTGTCTTCAGCTGGGAAGTGTGATGAGGACCCCATGAAGTCTTTGAAATTGCTTCAACAACCTTCGGTGATTGCTCTTGCTTGGGTTTTGTCTTCACCTCAGCTTTGATACCATGTTAATTTATGGTATGTTCTATTATGCTCATTGCAGTTTACTTCGATTTCTTCTTATTAGACACTGTTTAGCAATCACATAAACATAAAGTAAAATGTTGATAGAACATGAATAGATCGACAAAAAACAAGCCAAGACAAGAGACACAAGATGTGGCGGCTAGCCGGGGACAAAACCCAATGTGGGGAAACCCTTTGATCAATTCTTCTTTAATCTTCAATAGTTCAACAGAGAGAAATGGTACAAATTCAGAAATCTGTAATTTTATGACAGCAGCAGCAAACCCTAAATCAACAAAGTCAAATCTAGTCAAACAACCCCAGATTGACCTCTAGTCAACCTTGAAGAACTCGGTTTTCAACAACAAACTTCAGCAGCCCAAAACAACCCTTGGTCAACGGTAACAACCACAGTGAAAGATCAACAGTCTGTGGTCAGGCCTAATTAGTCAATGCTAGTGAACACTTTGGTCAATGCTAGTCAATACAACACCCAAACAGCATGCGCAGGTCAGCGCTTGGTCAACGCTTCATTTAGTAGCCTAGCACTTGGTCAATGCAGCCCAGAAATTCAACGCTGCCCTAAACGGAAAATGCATCCTTCCTCTTGCACGTGTGAGAGAAGTTGCTGCTTTGTTGGCCCAATGAGATAAGGAGAGAGAAGATGAGTGTTGAGATGATGATGAAATGAGGCACAATGTCTCCTTGCTTTATATGCAACTTTGAGGTAAAGCTGGGGGTGTGCCACACACTTTATCTTGTTGGTTGACCTTGACAAATTGTCAAGTATATACAAATAAATTCATATCTCCATAAATACATGTCGGAATCGAATGAATGTTAGATCAATCCTACACCTCTCGATGAGAGGAATCAAGGAAAAATATCAGCTACCAAATAATATGAACCGCATGGAATTTGGCCCTAGTTGCCAATTTTAACATATCTTGATCTTTACGAGCTATTTGGATTTGGTTGCACACACTAAATTAGTCTAGAAAGGAGAAGAACTTCTTTTCGGCTAATGTATCAAAGACCTGGTCAAGAAAAGATAAGGGAAAATGATCCTTTTGAGTTGCTTTATTTAATTTCCTGTGATCAACACAAATATGCTACTTGCCATTCTTTTTCGGAACAATGACTAGTGGGGATACCCATTGATTGTTCTGTAATTCATCTTTGACAATGTTTTTTAAAGTGGGATTCATTCTTCTCTGTGGTTGCCAAACAGGTCGACATTCTTCTTTAATGTATATGTGATGAGTACATAAATTAGCAGAGATTCCTTTTATGTCTGTATATTCCCAAGAAAAGGCTTCTTTTTGTTCCCGAAGCACTTTTAGTAACCATTCAGACTGGGAAGGTGAAAGGTCAGGGTTAACGTTCAACGACTTCCCTGGTTCAATTTCTATAGGAATATTGTTATGGGGTACAATTACAGGAACGTTTTCAACTTTACTCTCTAGTTCAATGGCTTCTTGAACATTGCAACTCATAATAGTTGGCCGGTTTGAATTAGAAACGGAGTTGGGGTTGTTGATAAAGGTACTAATGGCATCATTTTCTGTTTGATACTTAAAATAGAGGGCCTCACCAATAGTAAGAATTGGTCTAATTTCTTCGTTTTCGGGTTCGAGCCCTCTTGCAGATAGAGAATTTTGTGTTAAGGTAAATCCTAGTTTATCTGGTGAACTTGGTTCTGCAGGGGGATAAAGGATAAGTTTCTTTGTAACTTCCCCATTGGATATTAACATATATCTCGACCGACACCCAATGCAAGCATCTGCGGTCACAAGCCAAGGTCTTACTAAAATCAAAGGATGTCCACTGGCTGGGGATTGGGTATGTAATACCAAAATATTGAGAGGGTACTGCCATGAGTTTACTGAAATAGTTATATCTTCCAACTTTCCTACCGATCTTATAGTAGATTGATCTGCTAATTCTAGGACAGTGGGAGTTGGTTTGAGGTTTCGCAAGCCTAAGGTAATCACAATTGCAGAAGTTATGACATTAATTGTTGCCCCCATGTCTACTAGTACATTTGGGATATCAACCCCATTAATCTGTACTGTAAGAATCGGGTTCCCTAGATCCCCGTAGTTAACAGAAAGAGACTTCGCGAACATTATATCTGATAATTTTCCCCATCTCGGAATCTCGGTGGAACATTGGGCAAAAGAGAAGCAGGGAACAATAGGAGCAGGAGGTGTCACTATGACCCAAGGGGTAAAAATAATAAAAGAATTCTCATGGGATTTGGGAGAAGCTGCCAACAACAAAGCAGAAGCATTAGTAGTGCTTCAAGGGTTAAAAATTCCATAATCATTGGGTGTAGGATAATTGAGGGTCCTGGAATAAGACTTTTTGGTCCATAGGTAACCATCACATATCCTTGTTAAAATAAATATGAAACAACAGAGAAAGGATTAGATGGATGCTTTCCTCATGCCAATACTAGTCTGAGGATGCTTGAATAAGATTGGCAGAGAAATAGAAGCGAAGGGAAGAAATAAGGATGGATAGATGACATACACCAAAGGTCACATCAACTTCTAAAAAAAGAGGGAAAACAAGGCTACAGGATCAGAGAGATCACTAAAAACAAGGGCCTAGAAAATATGCAAGACCTAAACAACTAGGAACAGACTGAAAAAGATAAGATATACAATCATGGGAAAGAAGGAAATCACTTCATATCCTTTGGTGAGATTCCTAAGATTCCCGAGCAAAAAACTCATAGAGGTAGCAAGGTCAATAGAAACATCCTCAAATATTATCAGCCTCAAGACTATCTTGGAGCCTCCCAAGTACCTTAGAATGAGCAACAACTGCCCCAATTTCTCAGTTATAGACAAAGAAGTTGGGTGTAATCTGACATCTCATAATGGAAAGAGAAGACTGGAAAACTAGAGGAAACTAATACAATATTATCCAAGTCAATGGGGTACCTGAAGGAGAAGGTGAGGGAAGTAGAAATCATGCAGAACATTAACCTCCATTCATAAGGTGAGGAGCAGAAAAATAGGATCGCTGTAGCAAAGGAGAAATTGAGTTGTTGAGGAGTTGAACCAATCCTTGATAGACTAGATTAGTGAGATCAAAGAGTGCCATGATAACCCCCCACATAATAGAGAGAGCCGAGTGAGTAGCATATGGAAAAGCCACCAACCAAGAAAGCATGATTGCTAATCATCAGACAAAGCAACAAGCCAGTCATTTTTGACATCTAAGTTGTTTTCTATCATAGAAAATGTTGGGATTTTGTGTAAGGCTCTTCCTTCAGTTTGTATATATCTTCATCTACAGGAATGATAGTAAATCAGAAATGGGTTACGCTTCCCATCTTGTAGTTCACAGTAAGAACTTGGCTACTTTAAATAATCTGAATCCAGTTCAGTATATTGTTTCTTATGAACATAAGCTAGAAGACGACCTACGGTATAAGCCTGGGGGGAGATGGGGTGCCTACATGTTTTTTCCTGCTGTGAATACAACTTTTATCATTGAGTTAGCATCCATTCATGATGCATGCCATGATCAAAATAATTAAAAATGACTACAAGGCACATCAATTATTCTTGAAGAATAAGATACAAAGTCTTTGTAGCTGTATACCTGAAAACCCACTCCAATAAATAAAGCATGTCTTACTTCTTTGGACTTGAACAAGTCTAGGTGTGATATATTTCCATTGGAATCCCTCCCATTAAGGTCTTTTTCAACAACATATGATAACTTTTCGATCTCACTCCTCAGAGAATTAGGGTCATATGTAAGTTTTTGTAGCATCGGATGTGTTCTGGCCAGTGTTGATAATATCGGTATCAGAAAAGTATTGGCAAGGGTCCAGAAAACATCTTATCGACAATATCGGCGAAAATATTGGCAAAATATCAGCAAATATCAGCAAGCATAAAAAATAAAATTTTCAAATTTTTAAACATAGCCGATATTTTCAAAATATCATGATATTTTGAAAATATGGTGATATTTTCAAAACAGAAAATATCGCGATATTTTCTCGGCGATATATCGTTTTGCCAAAAATATCGAGATATTTTCTCGGCGATATATCTTTTTGCCAAAAATATCGAGATATTTTCTCGGCGATATATTTTTTTGCCGAAAATATCGCGATATTTTCGAATATCGCCGATATATAACTGATATTATCAACAATGGTTCTAGCCACGAAATTTGGTGGAGAGGCTAGAACACATGAAGTCTCCAAGACTCAAAAATCCTTTTTGGAAATTCCACCTAGAAGTGACTTTTCTAAGTGTAAACTTAGGAAAATTGGTTAATTAATTAGTATTAATTAAGTCAAGGTGAGAATCATCTAGAAACTCACACAAAGCGATTTCAAGATGATCTTAGCCATCGATTAAGTTTTAATCTTGGTCGTTGGTGCTCCAACAATGGATTATAAGAGGAAGTCGATGGGCACTTGGAGAACACACTTTAGAACCCCTGAAATTCAATATCCTTTGCAGATCAATTTCCACAGTAGCCGCAGTCAGTTGTTGGAGAGCCAGAGATCGAAGCAATGAGCGATGGGTAGGGATAGTGAGTATGGAGGAAGTTTTCTAGATCTGGAGAGGCAGTAACAAGATGGCCGAGTTATTCCCAGTGAGGTGGCGTAGAGGACTTCGTAGTTGCTTCAGATTGACAGTTCGATTTAGCTGAGGAAAAATTCATTCTCAGTTTCAGAGTGCCGGAGACACGATTTCCTCAGCAAAGGAAGGCAGAATGACTTCATTAGAGGCTGGTTGGAGGTGTGACGTCATAGAGACTACGCAGAGCAACGCAAAGGATAATGTAGAAGTCTAGGAGACCGAGTTTTCTGAAGGTAGGTTGTGTCGGGATTGCTTGTGGCAGTAGGGTAATTCCCTTCAATAAATTTTCCCAGATATTCTTGTTGTTTGGATTGCCAGTTGGGAATTCATAGATGTACTCAAATTTTTACTGCTGCATAATAAAATAAAACCCTCATCTGCTGCACTGGTTTTCCTGCATTGGATTTTTCCTGGGACTTTTGTCCAAAAACAACAATGTAAATTTTATGTGTGTGCTAGTATTTTTTTAGTTCCAGCACTATTTATTTTCCGCAGTTTTTATTTGTGAAGGTTACAGTGTGATTTATTCAGTATTTGTTGTAGCAAACTGCAAATAAATTGTTAAATAAAATTATCAATTAGGATAATAATTTCCAGTTGCTGCAATAGGATTCTGCTATTGGAATTTTCACATCATATATCTGTTCTAGAACTGCAACACCCTTAACTTGATTTTTCTGTGTTGAAATAAAACATGAATAAGTTGTAGGTCCATTTAAAGAAATGTCTTTTCATTTGATTAAAAACAGAAATTGTATGCAGACTAACTAAACCTTCATAAAGAACCAGTGTGGAGATTCTGGCAAGAACAACATCAATACAAGTTGTAAGAGGATTGGTAACCTTGTCGCACCTAGCATCCACTGTGATGTCCCTGACACATACAAAGCAAAAAAACATATTCAAGTGATTAAAGTATCCTCCAATGAACACTGCCTTTACTCCAAAAAACATGCAAGCATCAAGGTGTCCCTTAAATCATAACTGAGAAAATGAAGCAAATTTGCAAAGAATTTAGGCTAGGCAAATTATGTGGTTTAGAAATATTTCAGCAGCTAGAGGAGAAATGCAGACTATGATCTGAATATTTGATACAGAATTTGTTCGATAAATGATAGGGATACCCACTAATTCTCAAGGCACTTGTTTCATGCTACTTTGTGCAGCCAATGACAAATCAATAGACAATTTGACAAACAATAACAAGGTTTCTTACCTCAGTAATTGTTAGATTCACAATATATGATAGGCACTGACCTATAGTAGTCATGAGCGTATTTGTACTCACTAGTGCTTCCTTTATTTTAGAAGGTGAAGCTTCTGCAATATAAATAGGAGCAGTAAGTGATGCAATACCAAAACCTAGTCCCGCCAACAACCTGCCAACTATGAGAACATATGGATCCGGAGGAGCAGCCATAGCAATTGTTCCAACAATAAAAAATAAATCAGCTATAACTATTGCGAGCTTGCAACCATAGGAATCATTAATCCATTCATTTATTGCTGCTCCATTTATAGCACCCACAATTTCCATGGTAACAATAGTTTCCTGTTGAAATCCAAGGCAGTGGGTTGTCAACAGTCAGATGAGAAGAAGAGAAACGTTCATTGATGAGAAATAAAGGGGAATTATTTATTATAAAAGTACACATGAAAGTTGAAATTGAGTTTGCAAGTACCTGAAAAAAAGTGCTCCTTTTCACAGGAGCAAAGCCATCACGAATGTAGAGAAAAGCACTAGATATGACAATATTAGCTACCTTGTCTCAGACCGTTTTCCACACCCAAGCACATATATACTTGACAATATGAATATAATGTAAATAGAGCCTAATTAAAATGGGGACTAGCGGAATCTAGAATATAACATTGTAGAATTATGTAAAACTAACTATCAAACCAGAGACTATAAATCAAACAAAATATATATATATATATTCAGTTCTAAATGCCAATCTAGGTTGCAACTTTTCCTGATGGGAAGACAACTAAGGATGGAATTGCCAACAAATCAATAATACAAATACCTAAATCCAGTAATTCTAACATTATTAATAACTTCAAGGAGAATACAATCTGCAACTATTAAAACCAGGATAATAATTAATAAATTATACCATGTTTGTTTTGCAAATACCTTCTGTCTTGACTAATTTTTTTTATTGGGGGTTTTTACACAGAATTTTATGTTATGTACGTAAAGCATAAAAAATATATCTGTACAAGATAGGCATAGAAACATACAACCCTTTGTGAGAAGTAAACAAGGAAGAGAAGGCAGTACCTTTTTTTTTTTTTTTGCAAATAGAACCTTCATACTGGATATTTATTATTTAATGCAAATATATATAAAGTTAAAATCAAAACCCAAGAAGGTGTGTTATCCTCATATCTTATCAATAAAGGCCTACAGTGCAGAATTTACAAACGAAATTTGTTTAACATATTCAACAATGGTATTTGATCTCATAAAAGCATTTTGTTTGATAAATGCTTCTCATATCACGATTTAGCAAGCATGCACCTACCCAATCTGGGAGGTATATTCAATGAAGCTAAATCAGTTTACTACATTCAACTCAGCATCCATTTCTAATCTAAGGCGTAATGTTAAAACTACAAAAACCCTAATTTTGACAACCTAGGGCATGTGTTTCAGTCAATAATTGCAACATTGTTTCATACCAAGGCTCGTTGTAAGCTCTCTTTCACATAAAAATTTGTAAGTTCCCATGGGACTGAATTTCTCTATACATGGACAGCAAATTACAATGAGTGTGTTATCTTGTTCTTACAGCAAATGAAGGCTTCTTCCAACTATAATTGATTGCGTATCTCTAACCTTGTGTTTTCTCAATACTTTAAAGGTGAATTTTTTTACAGGAGCATTACCTTTTGTTGCTCAAAAAATATATGTTGTTATTCCCTTTTGTTGTTCTATCTCCCTTTGTTAACTATTCCACAACTACAAATGGAAAAGTAGATACGAGTGAAGCATGCACAATTGCTCTGGCGGCTAGGAGCATTACCTTTTGTTGTTCAAAAAATATTTGTTGTTATTCCCTTTTGTTGTTCTATCTCCCTTTGTTTCCTATTCCATAACTACAATTGGAAAAGTAGATACGAGTGAAGCATGCACAATTGCTCTGGCGGCTAGGATTTCCGATGCTCCTCTAGGTCATTCAACTTAGTGGTCGACCTTTAGCTTATTATAATACGGTTGCCATGCCATTGAGTTTGCATTTGTGAGTATCAACCTACCTACTTAGCACATGTAAAGTGTTGCACTTGTGGATCCTTCTACACTTGTGGACCTAGTCTAGGGTTATGGTTTTACCTTACTTGTGATTGACTCATTCTCTTCCTTCTAAAATATGATATATGGATATCATTTCGTAACATTATTAGCTTGTTGAATGAGAACTAGAGCAATTTGAGAAATGGTTGCAATAGATAGGGCTTGCTATTTGTTTGTTTTTCTTCATGAGCTTGAGAGGAGCTGTTAGCATTCTATTGTAAGATTGGGAGAAGATGAGTTGTTGTTTGGGTTTTGCATATCCAGCTTCTAAAAAATGCCCGTGCATTTTGAGTTTCTAGATGGAAAAAAGTTTCCAGCACACGAGAAATAAGAATCCAAGTGAGCATTCTCCTTCAAAAAGAAAATCAATCACATTTGGGTCATTGTGGAGGGGCATGGTCAATAAGCTAGACAGAGAATCAGTGTATGGTGTTCTTTGCCTCTTGATCAGATTGACAGATTGAAAGCTCTTCAATACTTGGAATCTCAAGAATCGTATGCACTTCCATCTAATCAAGTGGAAGAATAGAGGAATATTGTCATGCATACAAGTTGACGGTCATCCTGTACTAAATGATTCCTGCAAATTTTGGCTAGAAGCATGTTATCTAGACCAATGGAAGAAACATCCAAGGTCACACTTAAGGTCATGGATCAAAGGGGGAGATAACTGGAGCATGTCTCTTTAAGGACATTTAATGGAATTCAGGGCTTAGGGCACCACTTGCAAACAGTGAAATTGACAAGGTTACTCTACCTAAGATTACCCTGGAGTTGCTCATTGTTGGACTGTAAACCACAACTAAGGCTAATGAAAGTGTTGCAATCAAAGGTTTGCCTGAAAGACTGAGTGAGAGCCCCAATGTGAAGATGCTTAGCTTGGTAATGCATGTGATACAACGATAGTGGATGTAGAAAGAAGGTTTGCCGCTTTAAATTCCAAAGAATTTGGTCTAACTTAATGGAAGGCTGGCAGGTGAAGGCTGGGCTACTGGACACAGAGACAAAATCAGGTGCAATTAATTGATTCCCTTTTAGACGTATTTCAAAATATACTACATGGAATGCCCCCTGAGAGGGGGAAAGAACCAATTATTAAACCAGAACCAGAACCCAAGTCAGTAATTGTTCTTCCTATAGGTACAAATTGTTTAAGGATTGAAAGAGTCATTGAATACTACTGGACATGGTCCATGCTAAAATTCAAGCAATTTCTGAATTGGCCTTCTCCAAAGAATTTGAAGTCATTAAGAGGATCCAATGAGCTCCGGAACTTCTGTATGAAGTTTGTCAAAGGATTTTGGGATCTCATGGCATCGTTTTACAGATCTAACCAAGAGGTCACAGTTTAGTTGGTCAGAGGCAGAAGAAGTCACAATCTATAGGAAGAATATAGTGACATCTAGTCACCTCATTATCATATATGATGCTTTTTGCATTAGCATTATAGCTGTGATCATAAAAAAAACCAGTCTATTGCTTTAGAAATAGGAAGGTCACTAATACAGAAAAGACATCACACATTCATTCCAGAAAATGCATGCCATAGAAAAGTTATAAGAAGTGTCTGTTGGAGAAACATTTCATTAAGAAAAAAGACAGATCATCAACAAGTTGCAAGTGTATAACATTGAGATTTAATGTAAGAAGGGTATCAACAACATGGTGGCAAACTCATTATCATTATTACATCATATTTCCAGAAAGAAGGTCAGACAACAATTATTCAGTTCCAGGTGATATCATTCTATCTGAAAATCAAATCTACATGATTACTAACTCCAATTTCAAGGTACAGGTCCTCGGATAAAGCCATTCTTCTCATTATGCTACCCACATCAGGAATAGGTTCTCTTAGAAAGGTTTAAAAACAGATGTAATTTTTTTTTTATTTCTCACATGAAACCAGTCAAAGAATAGAACTGAAAACATACGGAGTCCAAGCTAAGCATGGACATTGTGATGGAACTCTCTAAGGTGGGAATAGGGGTGGACACTAGTAGGCATCACATAAGCTCCAAGCACTAATTTCATCCTTGACAATTGTTTGGAAGGATGCCTATAAAATTATGCTGCTGAACATCGATCTTTAGGATTAATGGTTGCATCTAGTAGAATATTGGTTGAACACATCATACCACATGTCCATTGGTATGGCAGATTTCAAGCCTCGTTATAGTTATGACCCTCTGTTGATTAGTTAGCCTCTTGAAGAGGACCAAATGCTAGTTGTTCCTTATCTAGGATTTCAACATTACTTTATAAGTTGTGGACACACAAGGGATTAGGCCCTTATTCTTCAGGTGATAGAGTCCATTGTGTCCAAGTGTTGAACCTGGGAGCTCTGATACCACTTGTAACAAACCCCTTGGATATATATATATATATTTTGAGAAGTAAATTTAGTGTTTTCCTTAAATATCACATAAGCATCATATGAATGGTGTTGCTAATAATGCAAGAACTAAGTGTTTAGTGAGCTCAAGGTGTGTTCCAGGAACTTATTTGAGACCCCATTGGCCTAGACAGCCTTAGGATTGATCCGTGGGCCTTGTTGACCGCTGCGTGTCAACTACCCATAAGCAGTACACCCCCTTTTCTTCGCAAAAAGGGATAGCGCTTGATTGACATGTTCGTGCCATTCGACAGTCATCGTCTCTCCTGATCATATTAAGTTGTAAACCTAGTCTGCATTTTGATGTAAATAATCTTAGCAGAGCTGAGTCATGTATGTAAATTGCCTAGGTGGACCTAATTTTCTAGTGGTAATCTTCATTCCGGAAGGTTTTTCGTCTCACCGATCCATGATCGGCAGAGTTTTCCTTCAACCTGACCCCAAAGCCGGAATGAATTTTATCATTAGAGTCTTAGGAGAATCCTAGAGTGTTGATCTGCTAGATTATGTTTGGTCGCAGAGCTGGGTGGTTTATGAGGGTCTATGTCAAATGGGTTCCCCCCCTTGAGATGTAAAGTTGTAAAAGTCATGATGAAAAGTGTCTTGAGAGTTAGGAAATGTTAATCCCCTCATGCGTCTTAAGTCCAAGGTCCTAGGGAAATTTTTCCAAAGGCTATGTTTGATGATCCATGATAAAAAATAAAAAATAAATAAATACTAAAATAAATTAATAAAAATAAATAAATAAAATTAAAAAAAAAAAAATAATAAGAAATTTTTTTTTAATAATAAAATAATACTATTTTGAGAATTTCAATTTTTTATGCATAAAAAATTCGACGGATGAGATTAAGAGATGTCTTGATTCTCATCGACGGTCGAGATCGTTTTGACATGGATCACTCAAACTAGCCGTTGGGATTTTTTCCTTTAAATAGGGTGCTAGGGGTCATTTGAGATCATATTGAATCTGAGTTTTGTGCTGAAGAAGCTCTCTTGTAAACTTTTCTGGTGCTAATAAAGAAAGACTTTGGGGTCAAAAGCTTGCTGGTGTTACTCTGTTGAAGTGTTGTGAGCCATTTCATTTTCTGCATATTTTAATTTTTAGCCATTAATAACAGCTTAATGAAGAGTATTGTTGAACATAGGTATCTTGTTCACATGCTAGGGTTTGAATGGTATTAGGGTTTCTGAAGTGATGGCAGGTATCTCTATTGCATTGGAGATCTAGTACTATTTTTTCTCTCTTTATTGATGGTTAAAGTGAGTTGTGCAGGAATATATTGTTGAAGAAGATCAGTGGGTGTTTGGGGAAGTTCTCGGCTGAACCAGCCAACTCCCGCAAGCACTTTTTTTGCAGAGCCCAGCTAGTTTTGATCCTGGGTTAATCATTTAGTTTGTTTTATTATTTACATGAGAGACTTTCTAAGGCATTTCATTAGCAATCTGAAGTTTCTTAAAAATATTTTTTGATGATAACTGATAAATCTAGCTTTATAGGGTCACTGTTTCGCTGCCCCAGGGGTTTTCAGATTTGGAAAAAAAAATTCTTACACCGGTTTCATCAATACCAGCTTCTGGGGTTTGGAAATATTTTTTCCGAGGACCGCGATTTTGTTTTCTTTAATCCCCAGCTATTCTTCACTGCCATAGCTGCAAGAAATAATTTGTTCTCTCTGTCAGGTCATACAGCTGCTCTTGTTCTGCTATCAGCATCCAATAAATCTTTATCTTCGATCTGCAGTATTCTTCTTCAAACTACGCAAGCTTCACCATCAGCGTTCAGCTTGTCCATTGCTCCACGTACTCCTTTCCGTCCATGATTCCTTACATCTGCATAGAACCCGCAAATTTACTATCAAAAACGGTTTCAAACCATCCCTTCTGTCATTTTTCACGCTCCCAGTCTTTCTCTTCCTCTCCAAACGAGTTATTGTTGATCTCTGCCACCCCCCCGTTTCCTTTTGCTGTTAAGTTTGATGATTAATACCTTGCAAAAAAAAAAAAGTAAAAAAATAAAAATAAAAATAAATAAACAAATAAATTCACGGTAAGCATTCTCCGTCCATCATTCCTGGAACCTGCAAATCTGCGTGAGGCCTTTCATGTTGCTGCTCTTTATTCCGTGGGCTTGCATAAGCTCAAACGCGGAAGTGATTCAAACAAAACTGCGTGGGGTAAGCAATAAACCAAGCGTATGGGTAAGCTGCCTGCGTTCTGCGTCCTATCCACATTTTTCTTTCTCGCCGTCGAAGGGAACCTGCAGCACGCCCCAAGAACACGTCTCTTTTTTTCGTATACGGGCCAGTTTCAGTTCACGCGTTGAAGGGGAGTCTTATTTCAGGTTTGCGTGGTTAAAAATCAACGTAAGTATGGTTTGGTGTAGGTTTAGTTTAGAAATAAATTCGTTAGCTTTTCGTTTGTTTTATGTATGTCTTATATTTAGGTTTAATAGTATTACTTTTTTTTAGTTTGATTTTAGAACAATAAATGAAAATTAAAAAAAAAAAATCGTTAGGGTTTTGGCTTTGATTTTTTTTAAAATTTTGATAGTTCAGTTTGTAATTAGATTTTAATATAACGTTTTCATTTATAAGATTTCTTTAGGCTTTAGGATTAAATTTAAATTTGATTTTTTTTTTAGGAATTTGTAAAAGAAAAAAAAGAAATCGTGGAAATTTTTTGCCAGTTAAAGTTTTAGCCTGGAAATTTTATCATGTTCTATATTTTTTGCTGAGGCTACAATGTTGATGTGAGATTAATGTTTATTTTTTACATGATTTGGCGTCCTTGAAATAATTATATCTGGTTAATGTTCGAATTCGCACTGTTGTATCTTTCAAAGCTATTAATTAAAATTTGCCGGATCATTGTTAAAAGCATTGTGAATTTCCTGATATCTTGCATTTTTCGAAGATATTTGATGATAAATGATTACTGTGCACAGTTTACTTTTCTGCAACATCTGTGAAGTGATCGTTTTGACATCAAACCCATAAGGCACTGGTCCATCAAATTAAACAAATCCATTTAGTGCTTTTCTCTTTCGTGTCTCCCAAACCAACTGGTTCGCAGTTGGTCATCCTTTTCCTTTCAGGGTTTACCCCCCTTAGCCGTGGGAGACAGGCTTAAATGGAGTGATCGGGGATCAGAGTGACAGCCCCTGATCTGAGCGTTGTCATGACGATCCGTGCGACAACAGGCCCTATGAACCATTTTGCTTGCTTTACACTCAACTTCCATCCTTGACCTAGTCTTGTTAGGATTATTAGGTTGGATTTATTTTGTAGGACCCTCGAACAATATTTAACTTTAGGTGCCACACCCAACAGATGGACTGCTCTATGCCAAACACAAAACTACATGAAGAAAACAGAGTATTATATAGTTATTTGAAAAGAGGGCTTGGCCTTTGATCAATTCCCTTATCTCCATAAAACAATGAAGATAATTTACCCTTCCATGGCTATTTGTGGACATTAACTAGAAACTACTACCTTATCTGAGATGATATGTCTATACTTAGTAGGCTTTGTTAGGACTAAGTTACATTTACTGAAGCTTGTGTGAGAAGAGTTTTATTTTGGCTGGATCAATGAAAAGCGGAAGATCTTTGCATATTCAATCTCCAATTATGATATGATTTTGTACTCCATGTTATTATTTAATGTTAATATAGGGAACTCAAATGAGTTAGTGTTGATTTGGGGCAGCATTGGACGTGCTCTAGGACTCAATTTTTGCAGGGAGGCTTGGGCAGATGCATTCCAAAGAACCTCGAAAGCGTTTTTGGAAATTCTAGTCAGGAATGATTTTATTAAAATAATTAATATTTTTAATGGCTTTTCCAAGTTTAAACTTAGGAAAATTAAAATATTAATGGGTATTAATCTAATCCGCGGTGAAAATTCTAGAAAAAGCCACAGATCAAGCCAAAAAAATTTGAGCCTTTGATTATGTTTTAATCTAGGCCGTTGGTTATCCAACAGGAAGATATAAGAAGGGGCTTGAGCGTTATTTGGAAGACACACAGAGAGATAGAAAAAATCGTTTTTCTGAAGTGAGAAGTTCTTAGGAGGAAAAAGCAACTGAAGAGATCTCTTGTGGTTGAGGGGCAGGGATAACAGCGTCTGGAGAGAGAGATTCTCAGTCGAAGATGCATCAACAGAGATAGGCAGTGAGTGATTCAAAAGCCTTGACGGAAAGGCTGACGCAGGGCCAGAAGGGCCATGTAGAAGTAGCGCAGAGGGAGAGAGAGGAGTCCGAAATCTGCAGAGGAATTCGATTTTCAGAAGTCGGAAGCTGGGGTGTGATACCAGGAGGCAGAAATTGAATCTCCTAGGTAGTAGATAGACCAGCCAGAGAAGTGACGTAGTACCCAAAGAGCTTGGCGTTGGGCTAATGTAGAGGCAGCCAGAAATGTTGGGGGCAGTCAGTTTGGGGTTGGATCAACCATGATTTCTTAGTGATTGTTCGAGATAAAATGACGAAGCTTCTGCCAATATTTCTCTCTTTAACTGAATCACCCTGTGAGGTATTCACTATTCAGTGATGTATTTAGAATTTTCTACTGCTTAATAATAATAAACCCTCAGAGCTGCTGCATCGGTTTTCCCGCTTTGAGTTTTTTCGGGGACTATTGTCCAAAAATAATTGTCCTATGTGTTTCTATTTTCCTTGCTCAGTTTTTATGTTTCAGAATCATATTTAATTGGTGTAGGTTGCTTCAGTAATTTACTTCAATGTTTCAAGAAGAAATGTGAAATAAGCTTGTAACATAATTTGCAATGTAGGTGAAGTAGATTCATTTGGTTGCATAGGATTCCTGAGATTGTTAGATCTAGGAATTTTCACAGTTAGCTCTCCAAATTCCTCATTTTTTTGTGGGCTCGTATTACTCTAGGTACAAAATAGTCTTGATGACTCAAATTTGGCACAACTAGAATTATTAGGTAAACTAGTCTTTCAACACCAGTGTCTGGGAATTACAAAAGTGTCAATTATAATGTAAAATGTTATGATGGATAAAGAAATCATGCATCCTATCAGGTATGGGCAGCGTGGAAGATCATACAATGGGATGCCTTTGCATGTGACAAAGGAATGTAATCAGGTTCCACAAAAGTGACTCATTAATTGCTAGATAAGTAGTACAGTTTCTTTTAGTTATAGGAAAATATTAAACAAGAAAGTTGATATGTGGTGACTCATAGTCATACAACGTTTTCTGCTTTTCTTGTTAGACATAAAGAGGAAACTCAAAGGTATAGAAAGAGATGCCAAAAAAAGTAAACTTTAGACCTGGTTGGCCTCAAGGAGGTCTAGTCTATGCACAAGGAGGCACCCAAAAACATACACCTCCATTTTAAATAGTGTGAGGAGAATACTCTGTTCATTTTGGCTTGGTTTGAATTGTTATTGTCAGCCAGAAATGGTATGATTGTTGGGAAACCTTAGGGACCTCACTTACGGTTGGGTAGGTAATGGAATAAATAGATTGTCAAAAACATTTTTATTCCTAGATGAAGTAAATCTTGTTTGCATAGAATGTACATGCGCTTCAATCAAGGGTTTCCCAAAACTTGTAGAAGCTTTAGGTCCTTGGACCAAGGATTTGGTGTTAGATTTATGGAGTGACAATATAGCAAAGCTGACTCACAAACTTATCATATAAAACAACATTGTTTCATTGAGTGTTCTTGGCATCAACAATCATTACATTAATCAGAATTACAGTAAAAGAAATACTTTAATATCAACACCTTTAGCATTAGGTTTGTGGAGTGACAATACAACAACATTGTTTGGTTGATTGTACTTGGCATCGACAATCATTACATAAAACAAAATTATAGTAAAATAAATACTTTCGTAATAGCACCTTATACCTTGCAAGGCGACACCTTGTCAGTATGTAGGAAGTGCAATTGGAGGCCACAAATACTGTTTACAAACTGTTGTTTGCATACAAAGGAAGCCAACCATGAGTACATTAATTAATTTATTGCCATCTTTTTTTCTTTGTGTGCAACAAAACTAACAGATATGTCTAAAGTTCAACACGGAGAGCATACCAACCCAAACTTCTACTCGAAAACTGCCAAGGAGATGGTTATGGTAACTCCAGTTTATCCACTAGTCAATGAATTTAGGTGACATAGTTAAGATTAGTGTTGAAAATATCGGTATTGGAAAAATATCGGTGAGGGTCCAGAAAACATCTTATCAGCAATATCAACAAATATCGGCAAGCATAAAAAATGCATAATATATTCATTTTTATTTTGTCCTTTTCCGTTCAGATTTTTAAGCATATAAAGAAATAACTACATGAACTAAACACATGGGCACATAAATATGAAGAAAGCACTGATATATATGATGTCAAATAGAAATGATACATCAAACTTCAAAGGCGATACCAAATCCTGTTGATCCTTGATAATTGTCCAATCAAGGATTCAAACAAAATAACATTAAATATATAAAACTTTAAAATTATTTCATCATCATGACTTATAAAATTATATGTAGTGAAACAAATAAAACTAGCAGCTATCTATCTGAGACCAGTGGCCTCTCCCTAGCAGCTTTCTTTCTGTCTTGTTCAACAATTGCTTCAAGAGCTTTTTGTATAACCTCCGCACTAGAAACCATACAAGGCATTACATCCGCATCATGTGCAGGAAGTCTAGCTAGATGGTCCAGATGGTATTTCAATCGCGTGACCCCTCCTGACATCTTTGTCCCACACAATTTGCATGATATATATGCTCGATTTGCCCCACCAACAGCCTCCCCATACTCCCAAAATGGGTCCAAGGCTTTTGGCACATTTGACATTTGTAGTGAACTAATTCAAACCTAGGGCACAAAAAAAAAAAATTGGCATTAAACCCCCGGCACAATAAATAATAAGTAATAACCACCTCATTTAATAGAAATTACTACATTATTTGCATTTTGCAATGTGAATGAAAAATGGCAATAAGAGGGTGCATAAGAAAGTTGAAAAAAAAATGAAGCTTGCTCTTCAAATATGGAGAAAGCCCTTGCACTCGCTCATGGGCATGAAAATCATAGCAAATGAAAAAAAAAACAAAGAAACAAAATGTTGGTAGGAAAAGAGGCAAGCAAGCATAATCCTAAATCTATGAAAAAATCATTAACATAAGGGTTTTGAAGAACACACCTGTTAATGGAAGAAATCAAGTTTTTCTCACTGTTCTTCAATTTTTGATCCACAAAAAAATCTTAGTTGGTGGTGATAATCATTGTTTGATCCTCAATCCTCCTTGACAACCACCACAAAACTCTTCCCCTTCCTTCTCCAACATTCAATACAAAAATGAAAAAAGAAAAAGACAAATTTTCCTTTTTTTAGCCACGGCCTAGCTTGCGTGAAGATATTTTCTATCGTCGTACACTATTTTGTCGAGATATCGGTGATATCTAGGAAATATCGCGATATTTTCGATTATCGGCGATATCTCGCCGATATTATCATCACTGGTTAAGGTAGTTGAAGATAAGATGTCTTGCAGGTTCATAGTGTTGGAAATACTGAGAGGGGGGGTGAATCAATATTTATTACTTTTTGTCCTAGTGATTGCCAAAAGCATATATAGATATATATATGTATACACAGAACACAGAGATCAGTAATCGGAATAAATGCTTTTATTAAAACTCAAGACAGTGCAATGAAATAAATACAATATAAGTATAAATCTGATTGTGAATTAGTTGCCAAGCTCCAACTTGGACTTCAGTGAGGCTCTAACCTCCAGAGCACCAACTCTGTTTTGCAGTGGTTCTGCACTTAGGAGCACCTACCCCCAATGACTTCAGTCCTGTTCAATTCTGAGGCTCCAACCTCTTGGGCTCCAACCCAACTTTGGTATACACTGGTATGCTGCTGCACTCTATTCATCTTTCGCTGCTTCTGCTACCCCTTTTGCCTCTACTACTTCCACTATCTCATACTCAGGGTATTCAACACAACAACCGCACCGCTCGTTCTCTGTTTTTTTGTTTTTGTTTTTATACATTCTCATGCCTTTGTCCATTCGTTTCCGCTTGCTCGCTGGCTTTTTGGCTTCCTCCTCGCTCGCTTGAGCTTCAGCTTCCTCAACACTCGCTTGACCTTTTGGCTTCCCTTCTCCATTTGCTTTAGCTTCCTATGCCATGTCATCCTTTTATCGCAATTGCCGCTTCCAGAGGTTCGCACATAACACAGTCGATTGCCGATGGCCGATTCCCCTGCTGGACGCGATATTATATAAACTGCAGTTGATATTCTCGTCGGGTCCGCAACCTTATCACCATCGACGATCGCAAGGAAAGGGCCGCTTAACACTGTGTTTCGTCTGCTCCGAATTCCCGATGCGATAATCGCTATCGGCGATCGCAATGGTCCACTTGATACTTCATGACTTTCGCTCCCGACGCGTCAGATGCAATATAAAAATAAACAGAAGTTAATATACCTATAGGGTCCGCAACCTTATCGCAATCAGGGGTTGCCCTTGGCGTAGGTCCGATGCGATATCGCTATTGGCGATCGCAAGTCGCACAGGGTCAGGTCCGATGCGATATTGCTATTGGCGATCGTAAGTCGCATATGGTCAGGGCCTTACACACTTGTGATACCCGCTCTGAAATGCCGATGAGATAATCGCTATCGCAAATCGCAAAGGTTCAGGGCTTGACGACTTGCGATGTAGCAACAAATGCGATAGCTGTTAATGCATATATAGATGGGTTTTGCCTCTGATAGCTCCCGATTGTGTAATCTGCTTCCTCTGATGGGTCTGTTTGCTGTGGTGGCAGTTGCACGCATACATGTGATAGTTGTTAAATGCATGCGTATAAGCTCTCCGATCGTTGTTTGCGTCCTCTGTTGCTTCGATGGCTTTCTGCGTCGTCTGTTTGCTTTGTCTACACCTTTGTTGCTCCGATGGCTCTGCTTGTAGCTATTACCTGCATACGTATAAGTTCTCCGATGACTTATTTGCATGCCTCCATTGGCTTTGTCAGCTCTTTGTGCCGTTTGTTCCTCTGGTGGCTCCTCTTCTTTGGCTCTGTCTCCTTCCTTGAATATTTCCATATTGACATCAATGACAATCTGTGTCCAACAAATATCCCTCATTCAAACCTCTAGGCATGCTTAAATCAGGTCGTTAACTCAATAAGTACCAAGATACTTAATGGACCCTTAAAAATATTATACCATACTTCCTATGGGCTTAGAATTTGAGGCTCTCATTAATCCTGTAACAGGAAGGTTGTATTATTAATGGAAACCTTCAATTTTGCATGAGAATCATTAGAACACAATTGAACAATCTTGGCCAATCGGACATTCGACAATGGAACCAAGCGAAAAAAATAAAAAAATTCTTCTCCCAACCACTGACAAATTACCAATACTATTGAATTCCTGGGCACTCTCACCCCCTAGCACATTTAGCCTGTTCCAATGGTTGTATCACCAGATACACTATGGTGGATGGAGGTGTTTTCTCACCTCCACCGTTCTATTCTAAGGGTAATTAGTTGCGCCGAGTACACTGGAGATGTTCCACACCTCCACACTGTTTAATTGAGATAATTTGGTTGTCATAAGTGCACTTAGGGAGTCCAAAGGTGTTCCACACCTCCACCCTTCTCACTTAAGCATGTTCAGTTGCAAAATGTATGTTAGGGAGTCCAGAGGTGCTCCACACCTCCACCCTTCTCACTTAAGCATGTTCAGTTGCAAAATGTATGTTAGGGAGTCCAGAGGTGCTCCACACCTCCACACCTCCACACTTCAATACGTGCACTAGCGAATCCAGAGGTATACCATACCTCCACCCTTCTTACTTAAGCATGTTCAATTGAAACAAGTATGCTAGGGAGTCCAGAAGTTGCTCGACGTCTCCACCCTACTTATTGAGAATATCTAGTTGTCATCGGTACACTAGGGAACTAGATGTGTTCCACACCTCCACCCTTCTGACAGGTGCACTAGAAAATCTAGAGGTGCACTATACCTCCACCCTTCTGGATTAAGTATATTTAGTTGCAAGCTTATTCCGGGATTCCAAAGGTAGTCTTCCTCCACCCAACAACCATCAGGGATTCTAGAGATAAAATCTCCACCCTCACTTGACTTAAGGATTCCAAAGATATTCCTCCACCCTGAGATAGAAACTCCACCCTGAGCTGGGATTCCAGAGTTTACTCAATTTGAAGTGAGTATAGGGTAGTAGAAAGCCTCCACCCCTTATTCAATGAGGGATTCCAAAAGGTAGAATCCTCCACCCTCAATCAACCAAGAACCCCAGAGAGCTAGGCAATCATTTTTTTCCTAGAGACAAGGGTTTAAGTTTATTGTATAGGGCTATGACGAACGCAAGCTTTTCCAGGTGTTCCTACAACACTTGTTGGAAGATTTCTAAGCAATGGACATGACTGCAAGGTTCTTGCTCTCTTTAAAGTAAATATAACCATGTAATACATATTCCTACCCATATTGTATATCACAAGAGACATCATTATAAGGTATTTTCCCTCTATAGGGTAGACGCAATCATATCCACTTCTGAAAGGTCACCCCACGACCCATATTCCATAGATGTATGTGAGACACAAAGAGTAATAATGTTCATGTTTAATTTCCAAAAAGCTCATTTTCACCATTAAACCATGCCCTAAAACCCATACGCTAATTGGTTGCAGAGGCAGTAAAATTTTAGTGCAATAAACGATAAAGATATAATCCGAGAACATCACAGGGATTCACCTTTAGTACTGCGACTTGGGCTTGCTATCATCGTGGTGCCTAACCCACAGTTCCTAGGTGCGCATCCCTCAAAGCAGCAAAAATGCCCTCCTCTTTGTCCTTCCCTTCCCCTTCTTTTATACTACTTGAATTCCTTCTTGGTTAGTTAGGGCCCGACCTCTATGGCCCAACTAGGGATGATCGGTTTTGCAGGTCCCTTGATTGCCTGCCATTTGGCTCCTCAACCATAACTACCTTATAAGCTTAGTATTACTGCTTACTTTGGTACATGTCATAAGCTCACTTGTACAAGGATTACTTTTATTCATGGAACCATGATTGCCATTAGTTTAGCTAACATCATACTTTAAGTGATGTATATGACAAATAGAGCCCTTGCTAGGTTGACATTTGAAGCCAAACAATTTCTTAGAGGGATGGAATACTATTTTTTTCACGATTCACAAACCAAGAACTACGGGATCCCCCTTTTCATTCTAGGTAAGGTGACGGAGGGATCATACTATTCGATCCTTTTCATGGTTTTGCTGGAGGTCCGTAGGAAACCACAATCTATAAGGTCTCCTCTTTATTCCCTAAATGTATTGTCCCAAAAGAGATTTCAAATCGGGAAATCTTTCAGTTTACTCTCTGATTTACAAGAGATTTTTCGGCGTAAATCACAAGATCTATCATTTGTCAACGTGTTTCGAACCAGCTAGTGTGGTTCATTGCCAGGACAAGTTGAAGAACCAGATCCAGCTTTGCATGTTAAATAGCTTGAGCAGAGCCTCCAACGGCTAACTAGGCCAACGGCTAAATTGGACTAGGGACCTTACCTCTAAAATAAATATATAAATAATTTAATTTAATTGGAGGTTAGTTATAATAAGGGACCTTACATCTAAATAAATATATAAAATTTTTAATTTAATTAGTTGTTAAATTAATAGTTAGTTAAAAGGTATTAACTATTTAATAAATACATATAAAATATAAGTATTAGAATAAAATTTATAATTAACTATTTATAGAGTTATTAACTATATATATAATGTAATATCCCTAACCCGGAATATTTCTTAAACCCCAGCAAAGTCTCAACCAGAAAAACGTACAAGTGGTATAGTAGCCGAGAAAGTCACAGAGATACAATAACAATAGTGCAACGACAATAGTGTATATATTAAATATAAACATATACTCAAGAAATGTAGCGAGAAATGCTAAGCCATTTTATTACACTGAGCAATAAGATGAGTACAAGAGGTGGACAGAAAGATGGCCCCTCGACTTGCATGTGGCAAGTGAAGAAATACACTCAGAATAGCAAAGAATGGCCTATCTCAGAACTGCGTGGAAGCTGTTGGAGAACTGCCATGCTGCTTCTGGAAATCAAATGAGGATTTGGGGATGTTCCCCTCAGAAAAAGATGAAACTCTGGAATCAGACTCTACTCAAGAAACCCAGAAAAACCCAGAAAGATTTCCTGGAATAGCCAACCCCCGAAAATCACACCCTTGGGGCTTTGTGCAGTCCCTCAATGCTTTGCGCTGCCACTGAATGAGACCCTCCGGAAATCTCTCTGAAACCTCTTCAAAAACTCTCCAATATGCAAGGGTTGATCCCCTGCTCAATCTCCCAGCATAAATCCTCCTGCAAACCCTCAATCCAGAACTTCTGCTAGAAGGAATTGCGTCATCCCTCTCAGGCCTGCGCAATCATCTACAGTGCTCAATCCTCCTGCCAATTACCAACGAAATTGTTGCAAAAACACTTATGGAACTACCTTTCCCGAGCAGGCACTTGAAGTCCCCCGGGGCTAAGGGTGAGATCTCCCAACGGAGACACTCAATGCACTAAACAGTGCTGCAGACTAGCTAAATAGCGAGCGTGCTCAGAATTCGAAATGACTAGCTCAAATGCACATAACTGAATGATCAAAATGAGTGGGCTCCTCTCTCTTTTATAGCCTTTGCCTCTCTCAATCCTAGGGCTCATCTCCTCCTGCGTGATTCCCCTCTTGCCACGTGTTTCTTCCTTCCTATGCAGTCTCTCCATGTGTCTGCGTGGGCTCCATTTTTGCCTCCCCCTTCGGCCCCCCTTGGCTCCCCTTTAAGTCACAACGTTGTGCTACTGGGAAGTGACTTTTTATTCTAAAAGTGAGTTATGTCCCATGTCCTCACTTTTTTTATTGACAAATAACAATAGAAGGCAAAAATTGAACAAAATCGAATATTCCAATTAGCCATGGCTAATAAGGAATATTACAGTCTCCCCCGACAAAATGGTGCTTGTCCTCAAGCAACTGAAGTGATGGCTGCTGCAAGATCTTCTCACTCTCCCAAGTAGCATCCTCATCCAACAAATTCTTCCACCTCACCAAGAATTCCTGGACTGTCCTGCTCCACAGCTGCCTCTCCCCGGTATCAATGATAGCCTCCGGCTGCAATACCAAATGCCTCTCGTCATCCATGGGTGGTAGCTCATCTGTCACAGTCACTTGCTGCCCCAATGCCTTTTGAGGCATGATACATGAAAAATGTTCTGAATCTCGCTGCCTTGGGGCAACTCCAACTCATATGCAACTTGTCCAATCTTGCGTATCACCCTGTACGGCCCATAAAAGCGTGGCTTGAGCTTCTCAGCCCCCTGTCGATATGGCTGTAGTCGTAGGTAGACCATGTTCCCTACCTCAAACTGTCTCTTGACCTGACCCCTGTTGGCATACAGCTTCTGCTGGTCCTGCGTTGTAGCCATGTTATCCTTGAGAGCTCAGAGAATATCCTGACTCTCTTGGATCCAAATCATGGCTCTAGGAGCCTTGCTATCAGCAAATATCACGTCAGCAAAAGATAAAGGATGATACCCATATAAGGCATAGAATGGTGACATACCAATGGACATGTGATGTGAAGTATTATAGCAGTATTCCCCAGAGGCAGCCACTTCAAACATGCTCGCTGCTGCCCGCTGACATAGTTATGCAAGTATCCCTCTAGCCACTTTTTAACTATCTCTGTCTGTCCATTCGTCTGTGGGTGATAACAGATACTCGGTGTCAACTCCGTCCCCACCAATCGGAAAATCTCTTGCCAAAACCTGCCCATGAAACGACTGTCCCTATCACTGATGATGGTCTTAGGAAGACCATGTAGTCTGAAGATCTCTTTGAAGAACAACTCGACCACCTGTGCTGCTATATAGTGTGCGGATATGGCAAAAAAATGTGCGTACTTTGTCAGTTGATCAACGACGACAAAGATACAATCCTTGTCCTTTACCATGGGCAATCCTGTGATGAAGTCCATTGAAATACTCTACCATTTCCCCTCTGGAATGGGAAGAGGCTGCAATAATCCCGCGGGATGGCTCATCTCTCCCTTGTTCCTCTGGCAAACATC
>APFE030120411.1:0-33064 GCA_000404065.3 Pinus taeda | reverse complement strand
ATTAGATGCAATAGTGGGCACAATAATAGATGCAAAAGAGGATGTAAATATGGATGCCAAACAAGATGGAAAAGTGGATGCAACAAAAGTAGATGCAAAATTATATGCAAAACTAGACACAAAACTCGATGTAAACCTTGGCACAAAAAAAGGGATGCAAAAATGGATGAAAAAATGGATGCAAAAAATGATTTTAAAAAGGATGCAAAAAAGGATGTAAAAGTCGATGCAAAAGTTGATGCAAGTGTAGGTGCAAAAAGTGGATGCAAATGAGGATGCAAAAGTATGTTAAACAAAATTAGGTGCCAAACTTGATGCAAAACCTGGAACAAAACTTGGTGTAAATGATGACACAAAACTTGGCATAAAATTTGGTGCAAAATGTGGTGCAAAACCTATTGCAATACCTGGTGCTAAACTTGGTGTAAGACGTGGTGCAAAACTCGATGCAAATTTTGTGTCAAGTTTTGCACCATATTTGATAAATGGATGCAAATAGCACCAAAAATGGGCTCTAGATGCAAAAAAGGAAGTAAAAAAGGATGCTAATCACAGGATTTGTTGTAGTGATTATTCAAAATTTCTACAACTGGAAGTCCAAACACCAAGTCCAGATATCCAGGGGAGTCAAGCTCAGCCGAGAAGCCTACAACCGGAGATAAATCCCTTACCCGGGAACCGCGGCAACAAAGTCTGGTTAGGTGCTTACCACGTAGCAGCAATGAATAGCCCCAGAACTTTGGAGGAATACCCTGCAACAGAGAGCACCGTAGCAATCATTAGCCAACCGAGTTAGGGAAAAACGGATGACAAAGTAGAATTTTCAGTGGCAGAGAATTCCAAAAGAACGATAGTTAGAGCACTTACCCGGGTTCCACCAAATGATGAGGACACTATAACCTGTTTCTGGGAGCCTTCCAACCCATTCGAGGCCCTGGAACGATAAACAGAGTAGTCTGCGAAAAACAAAACAATAGGAGAAATGGAGCTAGCGCCTAGGAGTGGAAGTGAAATGCAACAAGGAAAATGAGACACGGAAGACCTAACCCCGGAAGGATCTGGACTGTAGATTCACAACTCATCATGACCTCCGTCGATTTGGTGTTAAGCTCAAGGAAGGGAGCTATGTGGAAATGAGTCTACTCGTGCCACGTACAGGGCAGAGCAGTAAGATTAAAACATAAACCAAAAGAATTCACCAAATGTACGGCTTATCCCATCATATAGTTAATGAGATTGCCAGATGTCAACATGTAATTTCCAACTTACAGATCTCGAGGAGATGGGAGTTTCCCAAAGTGCAAATGTAGTTAATGAAACCAGTATTGGTAGGACCCAGTCTTTTATTATCACCGAAAAACAATAATCAGGTTGCCAAAAAACTTTATAAACAATCAGAACAGTTAAGTACTATACTAAAGTGCAAAGTTACGTTGACAAGAGGTCCATTTATATATCTGCATTAGTGATACCATTAATATATATATATATAATATTATACTATTATCTATATATATATATATATATTATTATATATTATTTATATATATTACTAGGGTTTTCACCTTACGTGTTAAATGATGGAGATATGACAATTGGTATCAGAACCCAGTTACAAAAACTGAGGCCTCTGGGAATTGAAAGCTGATAAACAGATAAAGCACATACAAATTATTTTCGTCTCTATTTGAGTAGTTCAAGAAAAACAGTTAATGCATTGACTTTATTTTTCACTTTTCTTTTGTTAATTACAGGAAGACAAAAGACTAACAATATCAGAAGAGCAGACAATGCATCACATAGGTTTGCGGTGGGTCAGGGACCTGCAACTGGTCCTGAGAATAACCCCAAGTTATGGGTACATCTTGGAGAGGAGGCTCGAAATACAAATCTGGAAATTTTGGAGATAGTACAAGAGTTGAAAAATGAAATGCCCTGATTACGGGAGGACAATGCAAGGTTAACTATGGAGTAGAAGAGGATTATAAAAAGCCTGTCTGATAAATAGAATCAGCATCCATCAAATCCCAGTGCTGAGCAGCAAAGAGTGTCAGAAGAGCAGAATCACCACACAGAACCCGAAGAGTCGGAAGGAAGGGAGGAGGAACGATCTGATAATACTTCCGAACAACAAACATCAAAAAGGCAACAGATAGAGTTGCAAGGGGAATTCTGTAAGATCAAACCACCGCACTTTGACAGAGAACAGGAGGAAGCAACAGAGGCGTGATTGATTAATATGAATAAATATTTCTAGCTATATGAATACGATCACAACCTTAAGGCACGGTTGGCCATCTTCCAATTACAGCCACCCTATGGTGGGAATAAGTTAAGATCGTAAGAGGAGTAAGCGAACAGAACATAACTTGGGATAAATTTCAAAGGTACTTTAAAGATACCTGACCGAGCATTTTTATGACGAAAAGGAAAGAGAATTCCATGATTTGCAATTGGGACAGCAAACCATGGACGAATTTATCACTCGTTTTACTTCATTTCTTCGTTATATGCCTTATATTAGAGAGGAAAAAGCTAAAGTGCAGAGGTTCATTAGTAGTTTACCTCTGAATATGCGGGAAATGATTGAGTTTGACAATCCAAAGATTATGGATGAAGCAATACGTAAATCCAAGATTTGTTACCAGCAAGGTAGACAGAAGGGAGAAGTTCCAGGTAAAAGATGGAATGATAAGAGAAGTAATAAGTTGGCTAGAAACAATAAAGGGAATCGTGGTAGTAGTAACAAGGGTTTTGGCAAGGGGAAAAACAACATAAATGTACAGAAAAATTCACTCAGGTACAAGCCAACCAATGAGTCCAGAGTCGGTGAACAACCTGTAAAGTTAGACAGCGAAGGGACAGCAAGGCCTCCAGTGCAGTGTTGGGGTTGCGGCGGGCCTCACTACGTTAAAAACTGCCCTCAACGAAAGGGAACCGAACAGGTATCCCAGAACCATGAAGCATCGACAATCAACGATATAGAACGTATTCTACCAAGGATTAATGCAGCGTGGAAGATCGTCAGGTGGAGTACCAGCTGACCATGGTGGAATTCGAAGGTAAAATTTCAAACCTTACTGTAACTATTTTAATTGACCCAGGAGCCACATTAAGTTATATTACCCCTAAGGTTGTAGAGCATTGTAAATTGCAACCTGTTAAATTCAGAAACCCTTGGCTAGTACAGCTAGCTATAGGGGAAAAGAGGAGAGTGCTTGCAAAATTCAATAAATTCCCTTTAAAGATAGCAGGACAGCCAGTGATGGCAGATTTAAATGTGCTTCCCCTTGGTTCATATGATGTTCTAATCAGTATGGACTAGTTAGAGAAACACTGGTCCATAGTCAACTGCAAAACAAAGACTATTTATTACAAAGATGAGCTTGGAGCAAGGCAAGAGATGCAAGGGATTAAGCGGCCAGTACAAGTTTGGCCAATAACCGCCTCTCAATTAGCAAAATGCATTAGGAAGGGATGTCAGATCTATGCCATCCAAGTGGGCTACGCTAACTCAAAAGACAAGATAGCCACATTGGAAAACATCCCAGTGATACAATAATTTGCAGATGTGTTTCCGGAAGAGAATCCCGGGCTACCACCTAAAAGAGATCTAGACTTTACAATCGAATTGGTGCCAGGAGCGGCCCCAGTATCTCGAGCACCTTACAAAATGAGCACACCAAAGTTGAGAGAGCTAAAGATGTAGTTACAGGAACTGTTAGACAAAAACTATATTCGCCCAGTGTGTCTCCTTGGGGAGCCCCAGTATTGTTCGTTAAGAAAAAGGATGGGACCCTTCGTATGTGTGTAGATTACCGTCAGTTGAATAAATTGAAAATAAAAAATAAGTATCCTTTACCCTGGATTAATGAGCTTTTTGATCAAGTAAAAGGGGCAACAATATTCTCCAAGATTGATTTGCGATCAGGATGTCACAAAATCTGAATTAAGGAGGAAGACATAGCTAAGACTGGTTTTAGAACAAGATATGGGCATTATGAGTTTCTGGTGCTACCCTTCAGGTTAACCAATGCGCCCGAAACCTTTATGTGTTTAATGAACAACGTATTCCATCAGTATTTGTATAGATTCATGTTGATTTTTATTGATGATATACTGATATATTCCCGAACTATGGAAGAGCACAGAGAACATCTCAGATTGGTACTACAGACCCTTCGAGAACATCGGTTATATGCCAAGTTCAGCAAGTGCGATTTCTTTAAGGAACAAATACAATATTTAGGACATATAATCACTAAAGAAGGGATCGCGGTGGACCCTGAAAAGATAAGGACCATAATGGAATGGTCGGTACCAAAGGATGTGGCATACATCATATCCTTCATGGGCCTAGTGAGCTATTACAGACGGTTTGTAGAGGATTCTCGAGAGTAGCTTATCCTATCACTTCCCTACAGAAAAAGGGAAGGACTTTTAAGTGGACACTCGAATGCCAAAAAAGTTTTGAACAGCTTAAGCATCTGCTCACCACTGCACCCATTCTAAGCATAGCTGATCCAAAGAAGGACTATGTGGTGTGCACTAACGCAAGCAAAGAAGGTGTAGGAGGCGTGTTGATGCAAGAAGGGAGGGTAATCGCTTACGAGTCAAGGAAAATAAAAGAACATGAGCAAAAATATTCCGCCTATGATCTAGAGTTGGTAGTCATCATTCACGCTTTGAAGATGTGGCGACATTATCTTATGGGAAGAAAAAATTTATTATTGACAGACCACCATAATCTAACCAATTATTTTAGCCAACCCACTTCAAATGCTAGGCAAGCACAGTGGGTGGATTTCCTAAGTGGTTTTGATTTTCAAATCAAACATTTGAACGGAAAAGAGAATCAGGTGGCGGACACTTTGAGTCGGAAATTACAAAGTTTATATGAAATTTCTTGTAGAAAATGGAAAATCCCCTTCAAGGAGATGATTAAAAAAGCAGCAGAGCAAGACATTGTATATCAGCAAATAAAACAGCAAGTACAGTAGTCAACCAACAAAGAAAATCAGCAAGGTTTTGCAGTGGATGATGCTGGAATGCTGTATTACAAGAAAAGTTTGTATGTGCCCAATCAAAACAGCATTAAAAACTTGATTTGGGATGAATTTCATATAAGTCATTATGCGGGACACCCAGGATATCAGAAAATGATCACTGCACTCCGAAAAGAATATTGCTGGTTGGGTATGAAGAGAGATGTGGTAGAGTACTTGGCACGTTGTCTAGAGTGCCAACAAATTAAAGCAGAACACCAACACCCTGCGGGGTTACTGCAACCATTACCCATTCCGGAATGGAAGTGGGAAACCATTTCTATGGACTTCATAACAAGTTTTCCCAAGACAAGGGAAAATAATGACTCCATCATGGTGGTGGTGGAAAATTAAGTAAATCAGCACATTTTATACCTGTGCAATCAACTTACAGAGCTGTACAGATCGCTCATATTTTTATGCAGAACATATTTAGGTTGCATGGGTTACCAAAAACAATAATTTCAGACCGAGATGTAACATTTACATCGGTCTTTTGGAAAACATTGTTTGCAGAATTGGGGAATCAATTGAATTTCAGTACAACATATCACCCTCAGACTAACGGACAGACAGAACGGGTGAACCAAGTGGTGGAAGACATGTTAAGGGCATATGTGATGCAGCAACCAACCAAGTGGGAAGATTACCTGCACTTAGTCGAGTTTCCGTACAATAATGGCTATCATACATCAATGCAAATGAGCCCATTTGAAGTACTATATGGGCGGAAGTACCGCACACCCGCAAGCCGGGGTGGACTGGAAGACAAATTGATGTTAGGTCCCGAAATGCTTAAGGAAATGGAGGAAATGGTTAAGAAGGTACGGTCCAATCTAAAAGCAACTCGGGACAGGAAAAACAACTTTGCTGACCGAAAAAAAAATTCAAGGAGTACCAAGTCAGTGACCGTGTATATGTAATAATTTGAGCAAAAAAGAGCACATTAAAATGGAACGGGTGCACTAAGTTGGCACCTCGATTTTGTGGACCATTCCAGGTCTTAGCAAGAATTGGGCCAGTGGCTTACCAGCTCGCTTTTCCAAGTAACATACGAGTCCACAATGTCTTCCATGTTTCTGTGTTGAAAAAATATGTTTATGATCCCAAACATGTAATCAAATGGCAGGATATACAGGTCGAACCGGAAGGAGGAATCTTGGTCGAACCACTGAACATCCTCGACTGGAGAGAAGTAATGTTGTGGAAGCGAACTATTACCCAAGTTAAAGTGCAGTGGCAACACTTTGGACCTGATGAGACCACCTGGGAAGATGAAGAGCTTATGAAAAAATCTTATCCAGGGTTGTTCATGGTCAACAGACATCGGGACAATGTCCAATTTCAGGAGGGGGAGATGTAATGCCCTGGGAAAAATGTAAATATTTGACTTTACTGTGGTAAAAAGACAAACTGAATATGACAATATTAGCTGTTTTGAAATTTAATAATATATATATTTTTATTTTTTTTAAAAGATAAGAAATGTTTTCTTGGAAGTGCTGGCAACTTCTGAGGGGGAAGTTGGGAAAACAGTTGCGGTGACTGTAAGCCTAACTACCTCTCCTAACTAGAAGGGTTTCTAGAGAAAAGGAGGAGAGGGAAGGAAAATCTGCACTGTAAGGATAGGCAGAAGAAGAAGAAAAAAAAGATGGCTAAGTCTGGTGATGACCAGATAGCCAAGCACTAGGTGCAAATATCTTGCCAAGGACAATGGTCCTGCAAGAGAGCAAGGGGGAGAGATTCTGGTCCCGAAAGACGAATCTCAAGGTTGGGTGGCAGATTGGAAGCGGGAGACAAAGAGAAAGCTCAACTTCTGTAGAACTTCTCTAATCACAACAGTACAAGGAGCAGAGGTGAACGGTTCCGTTGAAGTAATACTTTGAACATCAAACAAACAGGTACGGAAATTATAACTACTGTGCATAATTAAGTTTTGTGTCATTCATAGAAAATGAAAGCGGTAGCGGTAACCTTTGCACAACTATGACTCTTTAAACAAAAATAGTAATTATAACAACTTGATCAATGACACTTTTGCTTTTAGAGAAACCGGAAGAGTGATGGACACATAGAACCCTCGTAAGTCTGGAAAACTTATATGAAAAACGTTCACTGTAGTGAATCTGTAGGGTTCCAAAAGATTCTAGGTCATGTGAAGTCCTTGCATGAGGACAGAGAAATCCTTTAGGGGAGTGGTAAGTTTATTGTATGGCAGAGACGTTCCAACCTATAACCAAACCCTAGCCACGTAAAGTTTGAAACTGCAATTATACGTCTTTATGCTAGAGGAAAATTGTTTAAGGACATACATATTAAATAGAAATACATCACCAAAAATGCTGGAACTAGAGAGTTGCAGACGACAATGGCTTACAATGTCGGAGGAAACTTCTTCTTTGGTGCGCAAGCAGAGGATGGCTCTGAGGGGTCATAATAGGGAATACCCTGAGTCGTGCGAGTGAGCATGGCAAGAAACTATCAAAGTGCGATTTTCCAAAACCCTATGGGTAAGAATTCCGCAGGGTTCGAATAACTAAGACATTTTTTTTAAAACAAGATTTAGTTATTCAGGCAACAACATGTAAATAGCTAGGAACCAGAACTAAACATTCTCATAAATACAAATGCAAGAATTATTGACAGACAGTGTGGTTTTCTTTTAAATTCCCGATAACTGTAAAAGACGAGAAAGTATTGACAGACAGTGTGTGTTTCTCTTTTAAATTCCTTATAAACCATAAAAAAAAAAAAAAAAAATGGAAAATCCTGACAGAGGATGTCATGGCTATATATTCAAATCATCCGAATAGAAAGCAAGATTTAAGAGAATCACATTATATTATGTAACAGAATGTAGCTTGGAAAAACGATATCCAACCAACAGTAAAACCTTAAACCTTAAATGATCATGCGAAATGGAATACTTGAAGAAATCCATAAGTTAATAAGTCAAAATGACTGGCTTCTCTCAAGCTAATCCCAGAGGAACGATTCCAACACATTTCCAATTTACATAAGACAACCAAATAGGCCACAGGATTAAACCATGGCAAATTTAAACACATAATTACAACTGAGTAGCCAGTGTTCCAGCCATATGTTGGAAAGGCAAACCCTCTACACAAATGCAATACAAGAGTCTTAACCACTACAGCTTTCAGGTGATGAAATAGACGAGATTTTTGCATGGATTTCAAGATGTATATGGTCAATATGTACTGGAATTTATATATAATATAAAACCAATGTTTTTTTCCTCGAGTAAAAAAGGAGGAGGAGGAGATGTCTTGAAAGTATTAATTAATTTTCCTCCAGTAAAAAAGGAGGAGAAGTTGTCTTGAAAGTATTAATTAATTTAGTAATTTTTGCAACCAGATGCCCAATATTGTAGTGATGTTGTAAAATATTATGTAATGTGTTATATAATGTATGTTGATTAGTCAAAATATTTAAAATTAAATTAAATAATTAAAAGTAAAAAATAATTTATATATACAAGTTTGAGTTAGTCATTTGCTGATGGTGGTTTACAAGCCCATGGTATTGCATAGCCCTAGTATTTGTCCATGATATTTGTTATGATAAAGCATGTTTAAAGGTTTAAGGAAATTTGTTATATAATGTGATGGTGATTTACAAGCCCATGTATTGCATAGCCCTCCTATTTGTCCATGATATTTGTTATGATAAAGCATGTTTAAAGGTTTAAGGAAATTTGTTATATAATGTGATGGTGATTTACAAGCCCATGGTATTGCATAGCCCTCCTATTTGTCCATGATATTTGTTATGATAAAGCATGTTTAAAGGTTTAAGGAAATTTGTTATATAATGCAAGAGCACCAGCTTAGATCCATATTAACTCTAGTTTTGATCCTTATTGGTATTTGGTAAAATTTGAATTTAAAATGGATCTAAATTGGTTTAAATAACTACTTGAAAAAAAAAATATTTATTCATTTAAGGTATTATACCTTAACATTAACATTAACATTAACATTGGTTGATTTTTCTTTAAACCTTTGAGATATCTCATTGTATTAGAGATGTTTTGAAAGTGCTAATTTATATATATAGTTAGTTAGTTAAGGTGTTACAGCTTTGATAAAGGTTATAGTACAAAGAAATGTATTTTATAAATATCTTATTTATTTGAAGTTAATAAAATATCTTTATTTTATATATTGTTTATGTGAAATTTAAAATATAACAACAAAAAAACATCTACTCCCCAAATCTTTGGGATTGAATTTCTAGATTAGGTTTTATTTGATTATACACTCAAGACATATTATTTTGAGGATTCCTAATTTTAGGTGTTAAAGATATTCTTCCTTTGAGAATTGAACCATAATAATTATTTAAAACCTATGTTATTTTATATTAAGCCATGACACATGGTAAGAGTATAATTACTATTATTGTAAAACAAATTTCGACCAATTTATAATATTAAATTGTAACTTTTAAGATAATAATTTTAAACAAAGAGGCTCTAATGGGCCCTTCAATTTTACGTCTGAAGGCATATCAATAACCTAACCTAGTATTGTAGGTAGTTTCAACCTTGATTATTGTGCATTTTGTTGATTTATATTTCATTGCTTATTTTGCATTTTGTGCCTTTTATATTTTTCGATTCTAATGGTTTTTGTGACTTTTGAAAGCCTTCGTATTGTTGTGTGGTTTGGTTTTTGAAGATTTATAGGTTTCTCTAGCAGCCTACCATTAAGATAGTTGTTGTGTCCTCTTGGTTGCCAATACCTGTTTATAGGATCACTATAAACTTGGGGATACTAGCAGTTAAAAGCATGGTCGTTGCGCAACAAGCCCCAAGGGAAATCAACATAATTTGAAGGATTTTTTGAGGGAAAAATAGCCTTATTATTTTTTTTTCTATATAATACTACCTATGCACCCACGGGGGATTTGAACTGGTGACCTATCGCAAGGAGTGCCTTAACAATGCACCCATTCACTGTCAATCCAAAGCCCCGTGGGCAAAAATAGCCTTATTATTGAGGAAGATACTCCATCACATTATTTATAAAAAGAGGAGGGTTCTAGCCTATAGATACTATGGAGTTTGGGTGAAAAGGGTATTATTATTGTGCAAATTTTTAGTTACTATATTTTCGTCTTTTGTAATGACATTTTGTTGTTAATGGAAGAACACACCTCTTTATGAGTTTTGTGAGCTGATTTTGTTTGAGGTTCTTGAGCACCTTTGAGAGGGCCTACACACAAGCACTCTTGGACCCTTGTTATATCATTTGTACCTTATTTTTTATATATTTTTTCAAACTATGTTATTTAGTTTCATTGTGTAGCAATATTAACACAATCTAATATTCATGTATATAATTGTGGATGGAATTTTTGAATTGTTGAGTATTCATACTGGTTTCCATACGATATTATTATTCTCACATGTATGATTGCACCTTTTCTTCACTTATTTCTTGTGTTTAGATCATCTCTAGGTTTCCTATAGAATTATAGGACTTCCTGTAGAACAAACTTTAGAACATAATTTTTTCTTGGTTCTTCATAATTTCATCTTGGTTATTTGTAGAGCATCTTAATTAGCTATTTGGAATGATTAAGTGAATGAGGAGGGATTGAGAATTAAGTTGTTACAACTATAAGGTTTCTTTCAGAATTGTCTTATTTAGTTTGTTGAGTGGATTGTTTTACTTTGTTCTGCACATTAGTCTAGAGTGGGTTTCTTTGCAACATAGATTAGTTTCTTGAATACTAGTAATATAGTTTAAATTCCCATAGCTTTACTTTCCAGTACTTTCATTCATGTAGTTTTGTTTTCCTTGATCTCCCGAAACTTCCATTTCTACACTTAGATATTTTTCATCTCCTGCCTAGCTAGACCTGATAAAGTATTAGCTGGTTGACATTGCACTCTATTCACCTGATTAAGTAGTTAAGATTTCATAGAAAAGAAAATAACAAAAAAAGGAAATGAGAGAGAAAAAAGTATGCATGTCTCTTAGACTTAGAGATAGCCTAAGCAAAGTTTGACCAAATATCCCCACTTAGGAGCCTCCAAGTAGAAACCAACAATAGTTAGCTAATTTTGTAACATTACCTCTTACAATAGGGAGCTTTGAGACTTATCTAGAAGAACATGCTAGAGCATTTGAAAAACTTTCGAAAGGAGACAACTCCCCATCTCATTATACAATGCCTAAAAATGGCTATATGCAAGGTCTTTGAGTTTCCTACTAGGGAGATGATTGAACAAGCTAGAATGAAGAACATTAATCCATCTATGCTACCCCATTTCTATGGACTAACCATTTAGGACCCACACATTTTTGTTTGTTTGATTTGGTATGTTATTATCTTATAGATGAATAGAAACTCAAGTTATTTCCTTCTACCTTGAAGGATGTAGCTTTAAGATGGTTCATGAGCTTGAAGGAAATAACATTACCACTTGGAAGCAAATGAAACAAGCATTCAACCAAAAATATAGGGATTATTGTCAAGCCAGAAATACAAGGGATGAGATCTTTCGATGATCTACACAGATAATGAGTCCCTAAATGACTTTGAGGAAAGATTTCAATTAACTTACAAGAGAGCACAAAACTACACCCTAGATGATGACTCCCTAAAATTGGTTCTTCTGAGAGGGGTAAAGGAATATTTGATGGAAACATTGAATCTCCTGACCAATAGGTACACCTACTAGCTCAATATGCTACCATCAAATAAATTTTCAAAATATTATTCCAAGGCTAACAAAAAGAAAGGTACATCTAAAAAAAAAGAGGAAGAAGAAAGGGCATTAGCTATCTTTTGTCTTAAGTACACTAAAAGGCATCATCAAAATGATTGTCCATTGAATAACATAGATATATTTTCACATTGTGAAGAAGAAAACTCTACTTATAAATTTTCTTCATTTCCATGATTGAAATATGTCTATTAAGGAGCTAACTGGAGCACGGGAAGAGGCCAACAAAACCATGAACTTATCATAAAGTTAACTCTCCTTAATAATTCAATAATACCCTGCATAATTTCAGACTCAACGATGGTGCCCACTTGTTCCTTCACCTTGGTCCATGTCTACCTTGTGGAAGTAACCAAGCAATTTTGCCATCCCTCCCTACCAATCATTTCAAAAGTAGTCTCCTTAATGGAATAGTTATACTCAAGGGTCGATACCTCCCATGACTCAACTACCAACGTCAATGCCTCTTGTCAATAACCTAACCTAGGTTTCTTTTGATTTCTTGCATTAATTTGAGTTGTTAGAAGGTTTGGTATTTGTTATTTTAGTGTTAACTAATGCATTTTTTTGTAGAATATATTGTTGATTCAATCTTATCAAAAGAGTCCAAGTTGCCCAACTACATTATCTTACCCAATTTTTGGAATTCAAGTGTCTATATACGCGTCTTTTTACATCTTCGACATTTCATAATTAACTTATGGTCTAGATTCTCAAAGGTGTCAGCCAAAATCATATGTTGTACTCATGTTTTCATTAATAACATCAACATTTGGCAGGCCATATCCTTTTGGCATATATCTCCAAAAATTTTACTTTATGTTGTTAAATTTTATGAGCATATTTTCTGACATTACTAGCTAAAAAATTCAATTAATGTATGTCATATTTCAAGACATACTTGTGCGGTCTTATGGCTAAAAGAATTTGAACATAAAATCTTCTTATAATTTCATTTATTAGCTTGTTTTCAGGGCATTGTCCAAATTCCAATTTCTTTACTCTACATAATGTACATATTGTTTATATCCCTTTTCTTTTATTTGTTTCTTTGTTGTAGATCATTTTCTTTTATTTTAGTATATCAATTTGTTGTACATAGTTTAGTTGTAATCCAATTCAGGGTAATAAACTCTAAGCATAATCCCATTAGCTCACCCACCCTATGAGATTCAAGGAAGTTGGAAGCAAAGCATGAGAAACTTTGCTCATCAACATACGTCTTATCTAGAATAAATGAGATGGTACATATAGCATTAAAATGACATAAACCCTTGTACTCACCAATATTATGATTTAAAACCCATAAATCCTCTAAATAGAACCCATCAAGCTTCTTTACAGAGTTATTTTTCCTACATTTAAAATTTTTGAGAGGGATGCCACCAAAACTCTTCACCTCCTACACTATTAGGTCACCATCCCCTCTATGGTGATTTGAAAGAGCCTACGCTATTTATCCTATGATTTTAATAGACTCTTCTTCCAATGGTATGAACCCCATGTAGGAATTCCTCCACAGATATGGCATGTCTTCAAGAGTGTAGAGTGTTAGGTTGGGTCATAATATATTGTTCATCTATGTATCCTCAATGAAATCTAACACTTCCTCCTCCATTATTGTCATACCTACATCCTCCTTTCATCTTATCACCCTTTGCATCATTGCAGTTACAACCTATATTAACCCTAAAAACACCCTGCACAAACCCTTGATATTGTCCGACCTTGAATTTTAGTTTGGTGACATGCATTGCCAAAGCAACCTAATCATTTTTCTTTGGGGCTTATTTGTCAAAGATTTGGTCTCCCTGAAACACCCTAGATCTCACCTAAGCGCACAACCATGCTTGTACCATTATAATAACTCTTGTTTGCGAACTACATTACAACCAAGTACCATTACCACTACCTCCATTTTTTTTCCAAAATAGACGAGTTATAGCTAGTATGGACATGCGATTTCTTCTTTCTTTATTTTTAATACTTCTTTGTACATATTGTAGCTAATGCTCACCAGATATGAAGAAAGGGAAACCTATGAGAATATACTCTCGATGAAAATAAGAAAGAACCAGTAACATTGTGGGAAAGTAAGAGAGACCATCTCCAATGGAAAACCAACAGTCATGTCTTAGCCTGTGTAGGCTTAAAGGATAATCAAACAACCTAGGGGTAGATTGTTATTGTTGTTACCAGCCAAATTTCTCATGTCCATGAAAATATAATTGATCCATTCACATTTCTCAGTGTGTACATTTTTTCCACCACTGTAGAGGAGCCATCTTTTTCCACACTATGTGTTAGACAAGTTGGAGAAATTAATATTAAATTCCAAATCCAAACCCTAAGCTTTAACTATATTAATATTGGGCTTTGGTGAGATTCTTAACAATATGCCTCATTTACATTTGGAAGGTATATCATCAATATTTTTCGATTGAGCAGATGTGATATTCTTCACATTGGAGTTAGGTATCTTATAAATATTTCTTCTTGTATGGATTTGTTATTCTTCACATTTGAAGAACATAGGCTATAAGAATTTTTTCATTTTCATATTATGAAAAAATATATTATAAATATTTTTAAATTGAACAAATGTACGAATAATAGATTGATAAATATTTTTAACTTAAACTAATGTATATGAATAATAGATTAAAACATGTAAACATTGGTATTTTTAATTTATTATTCACAATACATTAAAAATTAAAAAAATATTTTTATTTAAATTATTTATATATATATATATATATATTATATATATATATATATTATTATATTGAAATTTTAAATTCCTATTATTCATTACATCATTATTATTAAAAATGTATAAAGAAATTAATATTTTATTTATATGTATTCAAGTTTTGATAAATAAAATTATATTTTTTAATTGAAGTATTTATTCTAATTTATTGAAGTTATATATAGAAAGAGTTGTGAATTTTCGTGAATTGCTAAAATAGAGATTGTGTTATACATTTTAAGTTTTGATGAATAAGACTAATAAAATTTGTAATACATTATGAGAAGATGAGTGGCAACCCTAATTATGTGAATAAGTTGATTGTTAATCAAGTTCATGTTGTTATTACCTAAATAGAGTTGTTACTTAATCATTTTATCATGTTTGTATGCATATTAATTCAAAATTTTAACTTTTTATATTAAAACATTTACTATTGCACTTTTTTCATCTCTTAGTACGATTTTCCTTTAACTCTAAAAATATTTCTTTATATTTTGAAAAGATATGATTAATCGAGATACTTATTGAAAGTGAAGAATGATCCTATTATATCAATTAAAAGTCCTACACTCTAAAACTATTTTGATATAAATTTGATGTGGATAATGTTCATGTAAATTAAAGTCTCACCATAATAATATGCTACAAATCACATCATATTACTATGCCATTATAATAATAACTAACAATAATAGCTTTTAATATCATTATAATAATAACTAATAATAATAGCTTTTAAGGTAATGATTGTAAGGAAAAGAGGGCTACAAGGGAATCAACTCATGTTTTACATTAACATTATCCACACCAAACACTATATCAAACTAGTTTTAGGATGTAAGACCTTAAATAAATGTAATAGTATCATAGTGCTATGCCATAAATCCCACCATAGTGCAATGCCATTGTAATAATAAATTTCCGGGTAACAACTATGAGTAAAAGAGGGTCTACAAGCATGGAATTTATACTATCAACAAATTTAAGAGTGAGAGAGAATTTTATTTAATATTCCTTAGAATTGCACTTAAAACTAATTTTTAAATGTAAAAAAAATAAAACAAAAACCAACAATAATCATATTGTATCCTATGCCAAGTTATGTCTAGAAAATTAAATTTTTTATATGTTGATTGATGACACCTCAATTAAGCTAGTGGATGCAAAGTTGGATTATGAGTATGTAGTTTTCAAATGTGGAGCATGGTTTGAGTATGGTCATTTGGCAACCACACCCAAAGAAAAAAATGGAATTAAGAAAGAACTCCAAACCTTTGGGGAGAAATATAAGGAAGTGAAACCATTAACCTATGTGGTGGAAAGGCATGGAAAAGAACCATCAATTTATCGAGAGAAATTCATCTAAGATAAAAATAAATAAAAACAAAGAAGAAGCTCACATAAATAACCTTGTAGAGGAAGTTGTGATCACAAAATTGGGCAACGCTACGATAAAAATAAATAAAAACAAAGAAGAAGCTCACAGAAATAACCTTGTAGAGGAAGTTGTGATCACAAAATTGGGCAAGGTAGATCCATCTCATATTACTCCTTTTGGAAAAATAAAGAAAATGAATTAGAGTGAATAAGAAAAAAGAAAAAACAAAATATAACGCTATAGTTAATAAGAATACAACAGGAAGTCTGTTAAAGTAGATTGGGTGAATGAGATCACGAATGTTAATGCAACCTACCTTAATTCAAATCCCACCTAACTTGGGTGTGTGATTGTGAACTTTCCATGAAAAAATGGGATTTATAATAATATCCCCATAAATTCAAGCTCATGTCTTCTGCGTGCATTTTTTTTAATTATTAATTATCTGAGTTTAAAACAAAACAAACAACAAAAATTGAATAACTAACTCTCTATATCAATCTCTATATCAAAATCAAGAAAATCTCTTGAATTATGAAATAAATAAAAAAAATTTATTATACAAATAAACCAATATATTATTTAATAAAAAAAAATAAATTAAAACTTTATAACTATTTAATAAATAATAACATTTATATAAATCCCTCATTACAAATATGGACTTAACTAGAAACTATGAAAAAATAATTAAAATGCTTTCATTGCCGATGGAAGATAACTCAATGAGATACATTACAAGAGTCGACCATTGATAATAATGAAAAACATCTGGCCTCAGTTTAAACATCAGTTATGTCAAATCTAAAAAATTTAGAAAAAAAAATCTGCGGTTATGTCCAACCTAAAAAGTTTAGAAAAAAAAAAATCTATTGTTTTTTTCTAGTTATTTTAATTTTTTAATCATAGAATTTTATATTATATGTAAATTTAGGTTTGGATAAAGTAAATATATGAGGTAATATATAATTATATTTAAAAAATATATATGAGCTTTCTTTTCCATTGGAAAAATCATAATTTTCATTATGTAAGAAAATTACATGTTGTGTGTGCATGATGCATATGCTATAAGTGAGGCATGGCCTGTCAAAAATGAATATTGTTCACCTATATCAATTCAAAATTTGGTGCCTTGAGTCCACGCAGGGAGGCCCAGTTTCAAAAAATATTTTTCATATTGTTTTTTCAATAAGAGTAAACTGTAGTAGAGTTCTAAGAAATAAACATATGTATATTTATAGATGGAGACTGTAAAAGCATGAGAAAAACCCTGTATCCAAGCTCCCATTGAGCCTACTGTGCAGCGATCTCCATGAAGGGCCTGTGATAATACTGATAATGGGCCCCTTCCCTCTATTCCTGGATCATCCAAGTGCGAGAAGGCCTATTCACAACCTCTTTGGATAATCGATCGTCAGTTGCATTCCTTTCCCTAAAAATGTGATGGCATATGAAAAAATCAAAATTTGAATAAAGTCGAAGAGCCTCATCCAGGATATGTCTCAATGTGTAAGTACAACATCTTGTTTTTTTCTTAAGCCAGTCACATACAACTTGTGAATCCGCAAACAGTTGCAATGCTCTACAATGTTTTTCCAATGAATATTGAATAATAAATTTAGCAGCGGATAATTCAACAAAGTTGTTTGAGCCTCCTCTTAGGCCCATTTTCATATTGTAAATATGGAGGTTAGAGAGATACAGGATGGCTCCCCCTCCCCCCCCACACCTCCCCTCCTCTGCGGAACCATCAAATAAATCCCAAGGAAGTGAGTGGTTAATGGATTCAGGTATAAGAGTGCGAGGCTGCTGGGAATTATCATCTTCCAAGGTAAGAGTATAATGAGACAAGATCCGAGCAACATTTAAAGGCCAGTGAGGGGATGCATTCAGGAATATGAGTCTATTGCACGCAATCCAAATGGCCCAGTTGATGAGAAGTGGAAGGTTGCAAAGTTTAGGCAGGACAACCCTTGTCCACCAGTTTGTCTAGGCCTCCACAGGATTAGAGCTCTGCCACCTGATTTGTGTAGAGACTATTGTAGTAATTGTCTACTAGAGTTCATGAGCAGTTATGCAATCTATGAACAGATGCGAGATAGATTCCTCGCTGCTCTTGCAAATACAACACTGAAAATGGCCATTTTGGGCTTGCTTGAGGAGGTTGTCCCCCATGGGGATTTTATTCTTAAGGATGGTCCACATGAGAAGTCTGCACCTTGGGGGTGTTTTGAGCTTCCACAAGTGCCTCCACCAATGTTCAATGACTTGTGGTCTTCGAGCATCAGCTAATACCAGGTATCCCTCCTTGGGTGTGTAAGACCCAAATTTCGATAGTGCCTAGATGATCTCATCTTCGCCATCCCCTAATTGGATGTGGGAGGCAGTGAGAGCCCCATTGTAGCCCTTCTAGATTTACACCCACTGCTGAGGAATATTTAAGCTGTGGGCTGATTTCCAGGCTTGCTGGAAAAGGGTGGAGTGCTGAGAATCTCCTATGTGATTGATACGAGTGATATTCATTGTACTGAGATGATTTTTGATCTCAATAGATAGTCTATGGCCATCCCCACAAATGATCTAGCGGTCTTGTCCTATCCTAATAGCCGAACCGGATTGGATTTTCTATGTGATGCCAGCTCTGATGATGTCCATGGATTTAAGAACAACCTTCCATATAATCGACATCCCAGAGGAGTATTTGTGTGGTTGCCTTAACCAATCCATCACATTGAGAGGGGCAATGTATTTGGAGATGACCACCTTAGTCCATAAGCTATTAGATGACATAAGTTTCCATCCAAGTTTTGTTGTCAAGGCTGAGGAAAAGTCTTCCAATTTATTGATGCCCCATCAACCCCATTTCTTTGGAAGGTTGAGTGCATCCCATTTGACCCAAGCATAAATTCTTCCTGTCTGTTTTCCCTTCAAAAGGAATCTGCAACAAAGTGTCTGTATCCTTGAGAGTATACCTCTCGGGATCCATGCCAAGGACATCCAATAGATTGGTGTAGTCTTTAGAATGGTCTTGATGAGGATAAGTCTACCTGCCCTGGATAGATATTTGTAGTACCAGATATTGAGTCTTTTCTCCATCTTCACTATAACCCATGTCCAGTCTGTTATTTTGCATCCCAAGGCTTTAGCTTATATCCAAGGTATCTTAACCCATCCTCAAGTTCCTGCAGAGTGAACCGAAATCTTTGTAGGGAAAAGTGGATCTCATGTTGGGTGCATCCAACCGTTGTCAAGGTGGATTTACTGCAATTGACCATCATGCCTGTAGCCACTTGAAATAGGGAGAAAATGTTCTTTATGATGGTCAAGTCCCCTATGCCTCCATTGAGGAAAATTAAGACATCATCCACAAATAACAGGTGTGTTAAGATGCAGTCTTCTACGACTTTTATACCCTGCATTCTGCCCCTTCTGGCCTCTTCTTTGATGAGTCTACTGAGCCCCTCCACTAGTAGGAGGAATAGAAGTGGTGACAGTGGACAGCCCTGTCAAAGACCTCTTTCAGAATGAAAGAAAGGAGAGGTCGCACCATTAACCAAAACACTAAATGGAGTGTTAGTGATATAGCCCATAATCCATTTAATGAAGACAAATGGGAACCCAAGGTGGGTTAAAAGCATTCTAATATACAACCACCAAACTCTGTCAAATTCCTTAGAGAGGTAGACCTTGAGGATCATACCTTTGATTTTCTTGTAATGCAATGAGTGCATAACTTCTTGGGTTGTTCCCACCGCTTCGTGGATTTGTCGGTCTTGAAGAAAGGCAAATTGCTCCTGTGAGATGTGGGTGGATAGAATGGGCCTCAAGCGGTTGGCAATGATTTTAGCCATGATCATATAGATGTAGTTACAAAGAGAGATCAGATTGTAATTGTTGAAGGAGTTTGGATTGTCAGTCTTGGGGATGAGAGCAATGAAAGTAGCATTAAAGGATTCATACATCTTGCCATTAACTCTGGAGTCTTCCACTACCTTGAGGAGGTTTGAGCCCAGAATCTCAAAAACATTCTATGTAGAATTCCACCATCCAACCATTTGAGGGTGGCTTCCAGCTCTCCTAAGGTGACTTCCTTAGTTAGTTCCCTGCCTCCCTCCTGATCCACAAACCGTGGGAATAGTTGTGCCACTTGTATTATTTCGGCAAGGTTCACTATGAGGGGTGCTCTATATATTTGCTTGAAGTGAGAGGATGCCAATGCTGCTAGCTGGTGGAAGGTGTTTACAGGGTGTCCCTGTTCATTCGGAAGCTGCCATATGGTGTTGATTGCCTTCCTCCCATTATGATAAAACTTAGTGTTATCATGTCCTTCGAGCATCCATATCACTCTACTTCTCAACCTACATGATTCTTCGCTATCCTTTAAGATTTCCCCTCTATCAGCATATAGAGATGAGATTCTATCCTTGTGTTCATTGGAGCTGTACACCCCTCCCAAGTTACTCTCAAAGCCCACAATTTCTATTTCAGCCTCTCTAAGGGTTTGATCATCCCGCCTCCTCTTATTTTGAGCCCAAATTTTGGAGAGTCTCTTAAGCTCATTAAGGTTTTGAGCAAACCCTTCCACTATGTGACCTGCTATAGTAGGGGCGATGCGCCTTCTAGAAATATGTGACCATACAAACTTAGGAAGGGTCCTTCAGCCATGTGGCACAAAACTTGAAGGGACCCTTAGGTTTCCACTGCCCCCCGCTGATTTCCATATAAATAGGCACGTGATTAGAGATGCCCCCTGATCCCACCCATTTCTTGTGAATTAGGCCCTAATTGAGAAGGCCTTCCTTAATAAGAAATCTATTGAGTCTACAAGGTAGACTGTCTTCCCCTATTCTATTGTCCCGCCATGTCGGTTTCGTCTTTGTGATGGGGATATTTGTCATATTGTGGGCTCCCAATACATTCTCAAAATAGTCTGAAAGGGGATCAATTTGTGCTCTCCATCCCCATGATTCTGCATGTCCTATGGAGAATTTTAAATCCCCTAACATGATTAGAAAATCCTTTTGACAGAGTTTAGAGTAAAGTAGGCAATCCCAAAATTCAGGCCTGTGTTGGCACGACCCATAGACATTAATAGCCCATATCTCCATCCCTAGGTCAGCTGAGAACAAGTCTGCCCCAAGATAACCTGCCCCCCACAAGTAGTTGCAGAGATTGATAGTGTGGAAGTTCAACCCCAAGGCAATGCCTCCCGAATGACCACTTGCATCAAGGCCAATAAAGGACCAGTCGGTCCTAGCTAGCCCTCTGCAATTGAATGATACAATTTTCATGAGGGGGGCTCAGGTAATGGACCTCGTGCTTTAAGAGCCCTTAGGATGGTAGATTTCCTATCAGAAGAAATTTCGTCTCTGGCCATACTCTATGCTTTGGAGAGGGAAGAGTGGCGTCCTCGAGGGAGTTTAGGGGGAGTAGGGGAGAGTACCAGGTCAAGACCAATGTGGTCGTCCTGCTGTTTTTTGGCCTTAGACCTGGTTTGGTATCTCAGGAAGGGAGGCCCGTCTTCAGGAATAAGGGAATATAGTGGAAGGGACTCCGGGATAGAAGAGGGAGTGATGGAGAACATGGCTGGGGGGGTGAGGGACAGGGTCAGGGGGTGGGGGGTGCGGGGGAAGTGGGCGAAGAGATACTCCAGTAATCCCATGTTCGATGCAAAATGGAGGAAATTTCAAGCCATTAGCAATAGAATATGTATGAGAAGGGTGAGAGGAGGGTGAACTCTTACTTGATGATGATGCTACCCCGGCAACCGCTCTGGCCCTTGTGAGTGGAGGAGAGGGTGGCTGAAGTGCTGGTATGTCGTGTTTATTAGGGACCTCTCTGGAAGGTGTCTTTCCTGCATCCACCGAATCCGCCTGTATCCCTGGGTCTTCGATGGGAGGTTGTTCCTCCTGTTCATGCACTGACTTAGATGGGATTGCCCTTGCCCCTTTTCGTGATCTTGCCATATTATTGAGTGGGTAGTCCTTAAACAGATGCCCAATCTTGTGGCAACGTCTGCACCTAAAAGGTACCCATTCATAATCCAATGTCTATCTTCGAGTAAAATTTCTCCATTGAATTGTGATGTATTCCTGCAAGCCATCACTGGTATCCAAATGTACTAATACCCTTGCGTAGGCCATCATACCTGTCATAAGGTAGGATTTGTCATGATCTAGGTATGAGCCCAAGACATTCCCAAGTCTCCTTAAAACATCTTCAGACCAAAATTTTAAAGGTAGCCTTGGGAGATGGACCCATAGGGGACCAACATTTAGCTTCTCGCATTCTGGGTCAAATAAGGGCGTCCATCTGTGCAGGAACATTAGAACCTGTTATATGTGCCAAACCGTAGAGAGGACCCAATTCGTGTGTTCGACCCTTGTGAAATAGAGGGCAAACCATCCCCTAAAAAAAGTTTGGATGAAAGGAGGATCAGCCAGATGTTGTCCCCAAACCTCCGATGTCCATTGCTTCAGCCTAGTTTCACTGTAGTTCCTCTCCTTGACTCTTCCAACCAAGACCCTGTCAGGAATCTCCATAGTATCGCTCAACTGAATTTCCTCTCCGAGCCTTAGAATAGTCTCATAAGCTTTGGGTTTTGGGCATCGTTGTCTTTTAGTCATTTGTAGCCTGTCTTCATCTGTGGGCTGCAGAGGTTCACTTAGAGGAGGATGAGCCCCAAAATTAGGAGGGTCCTAAAGAGGCTCCATAGAGAAAAATCCAGAAATGGGTGAGATCCCTGTGAAATTACCAAATGGGGGGCCCATGGAGGGTAGCATTGGTTTTTGCTCCGGAGCGGAAGACACAGGCTCACTGGACTGAGCGACAAAAGGGACACGGGAGGAGGGTGGAAAGGGTGCGATGCCCACCGAGAGATTTTCCAAGTCAGGATCCAGAGGGTGGTCCATGAAAGATAGGGTAGATGGCGACAGCGGCTGAGAAGTGAGGTCTGATAGTAAGGGGGTGGCTTATAGGAGTGTGGCCACCGAGTTCGAAAGACCTGATATCAAGGGCGGAGAGGCTACCACATCAGAGATCGCACTGTTAAAAGGGTAACTGCCTACGGGAATTTTCTGGGGATGGTACCAAATGGGGATTCCCTCCAAAGGGTCCTCCAAATATTCTACGAGCTCGTCCATAACCATCGCTATATTCCTGCTCCAGCTGCTTGTAGATTCCTTGGGTAGCTCGTTGCTGGTGACCGGGGGCAGAAGTGGCAGAACAGGAAAATGGAAGGTAAACCTTGAGCTCTCGGTAAATAAATTTTTCTTATGGAAGAACAAGAATAACCTGAAGATCAAATATGAGGTTTTTAATTTAGAAAAATTATAATTTTTTTCTAAAAATTTTTGAATTAGACAATAAAAATAAAGGGTTTTGTAGATATATATTTTATAAGATTAATTCATAAAAAAATAGAATTTACGTGTCATACTATTAATGATTGATAATGCAATATTTTTTCCAAGGAAAAAGCGTAATTTTCATTAAAATTTTAGAGAATTACATGTTGTATGCTAGCATTGTGTTATGCTTTCACTACTGTCAGTTGGTGGAGTTCTGTTCTTGCTTAAATGTTACAAAATCCTTCATTAAACTTGAAGGTGCAAAAACTATATACATACTATTTGGTAGATTGTTCTGCAGATAATAAAAACAAGACAAAGCAAAATAAAAATAGAGAAACCATTGTTTGGATTGATCCTCTCAATCAATCCTGGGAAAATGCCTCCTCATCTATATATGGCCTATGATGTATCTGGAAGAAGTCACTGTTCCTGTATTGATGTATTATCCATTGTCCTCTGCTCAGCTACGCGGCCTCTTTGGAAAGAAGGTCAACGACATCATTCCTTTCCGGTGTTTCCTTGCAACATCTGGTGCAATTGCTAGTTTATTTCTTGGTGTGCGGTAGGGTTGGAATTTGGATTACTCTTTACCCATCATATAATTTTTTTTTACGTTTTAGCTTTTTATGTTGCCCTTCAAGAAACGTTATGTTTAAAAATTTTCCCTTCAAGATTGATGTTTTGATAATAAATTAACCCTTCACTAATAAAGATTTCATTAAAAACACATATCTATCATAAGAAAAAAGAAATGCCCATAATCCATAAATTACTTATTGAATTCTCAATCTTTGTTTGAAATTTTATGGAATACTCACAATAATATATCCATAACTCTGAAATCAAATGCCCTTCACTCATACATGCCATAGCATTTGTATATATGAGATATTACTAAGGAGATCTTATGTGATGTAAAGATGACCAACAAAGTAAAACTATAAGATAGACTATCCTCTACATCCTCTCCACTATCATAATCACATGGAATCAATGTGGGGCTCCACTACCGAGAGTTTATAGTCAAGAAAGTACAATGTATTAAGAGCATTTTAGCATTTCATAAGTGGCAGTAGATTTCATTCTTCATAAGCCATACATTTCAAATCTTTTAAGCGATATGTTGAGACACTTGATATCTGGTGTAGATTCTAGTCGAAGCAACACTTTTGTTGTTCCAAAAGTAACATTGTGACATAGGATAAATTTCAGAAGTGAGAGGTGAGTCGGTGATATTGTGACAAGCCTCTCACCCAAACAATCCAATAAAGGTGGGTGGCCAATATACTTAGGGAGAGCTAGTGGCAACAAGCAAGATTGTGGTCCAGATTTATTATGACAAGGAAGAGGTTTTGTTCTTTCAGATATGCATCTTTAATGATGTACTAACATAATCATGGATTGATTGTTTGTTTCATTCAAGTGGTAATTTTAATGATGTTTGCATAAGAGATAGATGCATATTCATTGGATTTCAAGGAAACTATTTGGACTTGGGTACTAATCCAACTTACCCAGATCAAATGAACTAATTCAATGTTATTGAACAACATTCCTTCTAAGGAGTATGAAATATATATTTTTTCTTCCCCTTGTCCCATCTACGTGACACCTATGGGAATTCAATCATATTAAGATTGACCATTATTTGATATATTATTTGATATAAAGTCTCTATTAGATGAGATGCTTATTGATCACTTAGTTTTGTATATTTAAGGAGACTAGGTAAGAACCTTTGTTGAATGGTCTTAGATCCATTTTTCGTGGTTGTGTCCTTAGCCTATAGGTGCTTTTGTGCAAGTTGTAAATATCTTAATTCCTACTTTATTAAAAATATGCTTTTCTTTCTACATGTGTGCATATTTGAATTCACTTGGGATGTCTCCTCAATTGGCATGGCCCATTCACATCCACCTCAAGCTACATCAAAAAGAAAGAAAATCGATCAAAGGTGAAAAGGGGCCTAAATAGATTTACCCATGGAACATTGAAAGCTTGCAATATTAATGGCACAAAAGAAAATAGATAAAGACTAAAAATGCGAAGCCTAGGAATAAAAATACCCAAAATTGTTATCTCGGTTTATAGTTTCTATTTGTAATAATTCCTAAAGCATAAAAGAGCCAAACAAATGTCATTTCTAGATGGTTTTGTCATGAAACGTTTCCAAGGTAAGATATCTACATTTTTATCATGTTTATTGAGTACTTTAACACCATTTCTACATTTATTAATTTTAATAAAAATAATAAATAGTTTCTAGTGATGATTTAGATTCGTTTCATTAAGATGGTCAAATTGTACAATTAATAAATTAGATTTTGTTTTACTTGAATGCTTAACCCACTTAATGTATTACAAGTATGTGTTTAAGTAACACACCTTGTTGGTGATGGATAGAGTAAAACATAAACACAGAGAATAGTTAAATATATACACACTTTTACAAATTTTATAACAGAATTGTGTTTATAAATTAGAATTGTTGACAATTTTCTTTTTAGCTTTATAGTATGTTTTAAAATTGCTTTTGTTTCGCTAAGAGTTTGATTTCATGGAATGTAATGAAATAGGTTAATCGCCCAAGGCTCATTCGGAAATAGTGAAAGCCAGAATCAAACTAGTAGGGTAATTCTAGGGCATTGTTTTTCTTGAATAACCATGATGAGTCAGGACTTATCTGCACAAACATCAGAGTCTTTGCCTTGCCCCCTAATGAATCCTGAAGTAATTGAGTCAATTTGCTATTTCGATATGGCACATGCTAATTCCTCTGTGCTAATGCTGCAATAACGTCTCCTAGAGATGAAAGGGACTTTGTTTATGTATTTTGCTTCCTTCAAACGATCTCCAGTTACTTCAGATTTATCTACCCTCTCACTTCCAGCAAGATCTACCAAATTAAGGCAGCTATGAAGGTTACACCCAGAAACACGATCTGTACGTGCACAGTCAACACACTGTGAGAACGACTGCTGCGGTCATTTAGTGCGATTCTTTTGGCCAAAATTTATCAAATCCAAAACATCAGAAGTTGCTTTAACGGGCATAAGTATAGCATCCGGTACATTAAATCCCTTGTGACCATTATTTCGAATATCTAATTTCTTGCTTGAGGTCAGTGCTCCGAGAAGATCCCTCACTTGTTCGTTGTATACCTCTATCATTTGGACGGAGACTTCATAAACCATTAAATCTTTCCTCTTTTGAGACAACTGGAAGAGGTCACTGAGTGCTCTATAGTTGACTCCCATCTCCTTTTCAGAAGCACCTGTTGGACCGCTCATGGTGTGGGTTTTCCCAGATCCTGTTTGACCATATGCAAAAATGCAGACATTGTAACCATCCATTACAGATCGGATCAATGGCTGTGTATCCATGTAAATTTCCTCTTGCGTAGAAGATGGCCCAAAAACCTTATTAAAATAGAATATCCTCTGTACATCTTTGCCCATTTTGGATGTATTGACCAGGAGGGATCCATCCTCTCCAATCAATTCCACTGCTCTGTGGACTCCAGATTGACCTCCAAAATGGGGTCGGATTCTACAGTATACCCTTATGCTTCCTTTGAGTTCTTGAAGGCTATTATAAAGGATCTTGTTTTCTTCCAGAACTCTGTGATATCCACTAGCAGCTTTAAAAATTCCTGCGACCTGGTTATCAAGCAATTCAAAATGCTTTCGCCACTCTGCCTGAAACCCTTGTACATCTTCCCGTGCTCTAAGTAATAAGTCTCTTATGTCCTTGACTTCTTTTCTTTGTGCTTCCAAACGCATCTGATGTTCCTGACTTATATGCAAAGGTTTTGGATCCTGACTTTGAAAAGGTGAACAGTCGCCATTTTTTTGGTCTGGAGAATCCAAAAGGAGCTGATTGTCTTGATCCTGGCTTTTCTGAATCAGGGAAAATTTGTCTTGTTTATTTTCTGCAAAAATTGCAATGATAAGATTCATGAATGCTTGCATCGAGCCCGGTGCAGCAGTTTTTATGGCTTCAACAAGGTTCTGATCAACATTTTCCTTCTCATTTGTCATTTCTACAGCAAACCGTTTTAACCAAGCTCCCAATGTGTCTTTAGATTGAAAGATGTCACCGAGTCGTTTTTCTCCGTTATCCATGTTTATGATTGATAGGTCTTGGATTGTTTCAGTGTCCGTTGCAGGCACACAAGGAGTTGAGCGTTGAAGGAAATTTCCTGTGCTTCGTGGAATCATAGGGGACCTCAAAGGGCCTGCATATTTCCAAGAGCCATTTCCTCCACACTGTTTCCATTCATAGTAAGATTTCAGCGCCAATATACAGTCAACAATCTTTGTCGTAGAACCCGGCCGCAAGCTTTCCTGCTCTAAATTAGTAGCTTCAAAAGTAGGTAAATTCATCTCTTCAGCAGCTACAAGAAAATTCCTAACATTCTCAAAATATTGATAAGCAGATAAAGGCCGTCCTTCAGGAGGAAGTGATGAAACATGATTTGCAACGACCTTAGACACTGCGCCTGGCTGAACCTTGTTGATAAGATTACATAATATGATCCCATTTCTCAAGCAAAGACGAAACTCCTCCTCAGATGGCTCGCATGGTATATCTAGAGAACCAACCATGCTCTTTATCCATGCCGTAGCTTGAAACCTCCTATTACCTGCTTCCTCTGCTTTCAGTGAAGCCAAACGACCTTCCGATCCACTACTTTCTGCGCTAGAAACCTGTAAATCCGTGGCACCCCTGAACATATCGTCCGAAAATATTTAACAAGGCGAACTCTCTTTCTCGAGAATAAATTTCAAAATACTCGATGCTTTAGGTAACTTGTTTTCATTCTCTCGAAGAGGACTATTTTCGAAATGGGTGCGAAAGGAGAGCTTATATGAGAATTTTAATGGGGATTTCTTTAGTATTAGTAGAGAATACTGAACAAGTCCAATCCCAACAGTCAAGTCGAATGTTGAGCCCTCAAACACATCCGAAGCCGACGAGAAGCCCAACTAGCTTAGTCGCATAAACACATCATAACTTCCCGTGCACCTGCCTTGGCTCCGATAATGCAATCTTTTATAAGTGTGTAATGTTAATTTATTTAGCTTTAAAGAATAAGTAAGAACTTGATTTGACCCTCTATTTTTAAATCTTCGGCATTGAATTTACAATTATCATCAATACATAAATCTGTATCTTTATTGAGATTACAGAGAAAATGGAAATATGCTATTGAAAATAAATTTTTTAATATTTTTTTAGTTTTTTTGTCAAATTTTCTAATATTTTGTCCGCGGGATGGGAGCCCTTCACTAAATGTTGAATAAGAAAGAGGGTCTCCCAAAACAATTAAAACATAAACTTCAGTTTCAATTTGATTGTTTATCATATATCCTAAACCCCATAAACACTCTACAACTTTAACTTTTTTAAACCATAGAAAAAAACCTCTCTAGTGTCACCCCTCACCAACTTTATAAATTATTACAATATACTAACATATTTAAACATTTAATATATTTTATTTATCTCAAAATTCTAACTCAATACTAATTACTATACTTTAGAACACACACACCCCTTTGTTAACACGAATAACAGAGGAATTTAATTATATTATTTTTAAACTTCCCATGCTTACCAACTTTATCATTACATTGCATTTAATGACATGCCCCTTCAAAATATTATAATTCTACACCCTTTATATATGTTTTGTAAAAGAAATATTTAAATAAAGTTTCAATTTTATAAATGTATATGTAGGTTATATTTATTTAAAACATAAATCAATATATTAATTAATTTATTTATTTAAATTTGATCGTTTCAAATACTTAGTTGCAATTATTTTAGTCCTACCAAAGGGCTGCACAGACTATAATAATTGGTTTTCTAATAAGCATTAGTTTGACACTTAAATCAACGATTGTTTTTCTATTTTAACTGAAGTTGTTTATATTAATGAAATGCTTTTTATTTTTAACCAATGAGCGAAATCAAATATTTCTTTTTAACCAATTAAAGGATTCATCGTCTTATTTTGCCTCATATTGAGGCCAAGGCAATTTAAAAGCAATTTAAATGATTCATTTTTCATTTTGAAACTTAAACTAATGAGTAAAGACATCATATAAATGTTCATATGGATAATTGTTGGTTTAATGTTAACATTAAATATTAGTAACATATATCGCGGAGTTTCAATAAGATTGAGATATTATAATTTTTTATTTTCAATATGTGTTTTTGACGTGTTTAGAGAACTACTGTCGTGTCAAAATTGTGGTTTGCATGAGAACCATACTTGACAATTATTGACAATTGTTGTTTGCATGAGAACCCGATCTCGTAGGGAATGTTGCTACACAACAATATTTATGAAATTTCTGATTTGGCTCTTGCCTCGAATAGTCACAATTGCTTCAATGTTTGCTACACAATATTTCTGTTTATTCGCTCTTGTTCATTCACTATTTTTGGATGGAATAGTGGCAATTGCTTTACACTCACAATTGCAGCAATGTTTTTTGGTGGTGAGCACTTATGTTTTTTGGTGGCGACCACTTAAGAGCATGTTTTTTGGTGGCAACCACTTAAGAGCATGCAGGAATGATAGTATAGCAACAACAACTTCTTCTGTTGAGCCTACAGGAATGATAGTTTAGCAACAATAGCGTCTTTTGTTGAGCCTGCAGGAATGATAGTTTAGCAACAATAGCTTCTTCTGTTGAGCCTGCAGGAATGATAGTTTAGCAACAACAGCTTCTTTTGCTCAGCCTGTAGGAATGATTGCAAGAATGATAGTTTAGCAACAACTTCTTCTGCTCTAATTAAACAGTTTGACAGCTTGGGCTTCAACTGGGCTTCAACTTGGCTTTTGGGTAAATTACTTGACAACGTCTTCTTCTAATTCTTCTACTCTAATTAAAGGGTTTTGGGTTTGAGAACTTTGGCTTCAACTTCTTGATAGAAAAAATTATAAATTTTTCCTATTTCTATACTAAATCTACTGGAATAACTAGGAAAAATTATAACATTTTCCTATTTCTATACTAAATCTACTGGAATAACTCTACTAGAATTTGTTTACCTAAAACAACGCTCACCTGTACACCCAGGTTGGCTTGTAAGGAGATACATATAAGACAGAGGAAGGCGCCTGGTATCTTAATACACGCACCACCTATCTATCAATTCTGCTTTTGGTTTATCTTTGTTCCATTTTTATTTGCTTTCTAGATAGATTTTGAAGTATTGGATTGAATGTTTCACGATGTAGAAAACGTTGGATGCCTTCATTATAATTATGAATTTCACCGAGCTGTTGTATTTGCTTTTATTAGATGTGATTCTTGTGAGCAACAGATAATGTTGATGGATTGACATCATTTACCCAGGCGTCAAGATGCTTCAACGTACTCATAAAGGCAAAGCCCCATTCCAAACTCATATCACTTGAAAAACAGTACAGAAAGTGGGGCAGGCCACCTCTGAATGTGCTCCGTGACACAACACTTTCATTTCATTTGGATAAAGGAAAAATGGCGAGTTTGTTCAGTTCCTGCTCTCCTTTCACTCTCAGCTCATAGTGGTCAGTTCTAGTGTTTCTTGCATTCTTATTAAGGAATTCAAACTCTGTCTACAAGAAATTGAAAGGGATTTTTAATTATTCAATTATCTGGTTGAAAACACTATAGGTCATTAGAAAACTACCCTCTATTTTACTTAGTTATACGAAGGTGAGAAAATTTAGTACCCCCACTGGTTTCAGTAAGTCTCAGTAGTGAAAACACCACCAATGCTAGTTGTTTTTGCAGAAGCAAGGGTATACAAACCAATTCCAAAAGCACTAGTAGCATTTGAATCAACAATTGCAACGCTATTTTAAAATCCTTTAGTTTCAAATAGAATTCCTATTTAACATCCATGACTTGTTCCAAAATGACCTTACCTCTTTCTTTTCGAGACACAGTTGATAGGTGCTTAGTTGATAGGCGGATTACTCTTATGTATACATGTCTTATTTTGCCTCTATTGCTAATGTTGTCTCTGTTGTTGTTGGTGCAGCTACCTCGACTAGTTCGACTAGATCAACTCGGTAAGCTGGTGAAAGTTTATAAGCCCGGTCCAACCCTACTTCTTTTTTACCATTACCACATACACCACCTTTCGGTCTTACAATTCCCATATATGAAAGTGTGGTACAACCAACTAGGATTGTTGGGTGGTATGGTTGGACTGGGTAGCAAGGCCATCTTTCATTAGCGAGGCCGTTTCAATTGAATCTCGAGCACATACCAAAAATTTAGTGTGGAGAGGGGATACATGGGCTGCATGCAAGCTACATGTGCCTACCCGCAAGCTTTATATTTTCTATATTTAACTTTAGGTTCCTTTATTTAACCACTTGCAAGTTTTAATTTTCTATTTTTTTATTTATTTAATTTTTTATTTTTTATTAATTTCTATGTCTAACAAGATGACAGACAAAGAAGTTTCCTAGGGATAGGAACCCCAAATAGCATTATCATGATATTTTACTCATCAAAAGAGATCATGATTTATGTAGCGATGCAACGTAGTCTTGGCGGTGTGACACTGAAAGAGCAATCATCATCATGATATATAGGTTTATGATGATGATGAATGAGCAATCATCATCATCTGTAAGTGCTTTAATAATCACAACCTTCTTAACCATGTCAACAATTTTCAATGAATTTTTATTCAAAGATATTTGCAGCATGCTCTATTGTAATCATTTTTGTGTTTATGTAACAAATAGGTAGTAGAAGTGCACAGAAGACCACAAATCTGCTATTTGTTGCTCTTACAGGTGCAGGCTTAACATGAGTTTTTGCACCTCTAACATGAGCTAACTTGGCTGTAGCTAGGGCTTATGGTGGCGCCATTTCCTTGAGTGCTTGTCGGGGCTTCAGACAGAGCTTAATTGGTCCCTTATTTTCAATAGCCCATTGTCAAAGCAGTTCTATTACTACTGGAATGCTACTGGAAGCTACGCTAGGAAAACTGTTGGTTTTCTCAAGAAAGGATGTGGGTCCTGTTTATGCATGCTTTGATGTTGTTGAAACTCTTACCTCACCTGCTTTAGCAACCTTTGTTTATGCCTATGTGAGATCTACTAGTGTGAAAGTGCTCAGGCAACTCAATCCATTGGTTCTGGATCCGAAAATGGTTCTTAATTAATAGGCTCCGAGTTATCCAATTGGATATGGAACATAGAGGGTTGATGGCTCTCGAACTGCTTTGGGTGCTGCTTGTTAAGACTTAGTAGAAACTCAATTCACAAAATAATATACTACCCCCACCTTTGCTTGTTATGTAGTCTCTTCCCTTACTCTTGCCTATACCTTTGTTGCATCTCACTAGTAAATGGTCACTTATACTAGCTTTGATGCTTATGGATAAACTAGATCACTGACTAGATCATCGACTGGATCAACAAGATAAGATACTGATGGCGGTTCTATTGCTTAAGCAACATAATATCCAGGCTCCGATACTCCCAAATTTCTCAGAGAATTTATCTAATCTTCAGAATATCAATCTGTGCTACTGTAAAAGTTTGGAGGTGCTTCCAAATTCCATAGAGAATTTAAGGAATCTCTAAGAGATCAATTTGATGCATTGTAAAAGTTTGAAAGTTCTTCCAATTCTGGCACATTAACAGGTGCAAGGTAAACTTAAACGCAACAAATAAGACTCAAACTACTACGATTGGTACATTCACTTAAATTGGATAAACTAGATCCGTCGTTGGTGAAT
>APFE030120410.1:0-11464 GCA_000404065.3 Pinus taeda | reverse complement strand
TGTATTTCTTGCAAATGAAATAAGTGAAATAAAAGATAAACATGTATCAATATTTGTGAAATTAATTTAAAAGGAAACAAGGATGGGATAAGAGGGATTTAACCTTGAGACAACACACAAACCCTAGCATAATTGCCTACATTAAGAACAGCTAAATTGACCATTTCTCTTGCAAATTTTTTAAAGGAGAAAACCATTGGACACATCATCATTCAATCATCACTTGGCATCATTGATTAATTGAGAGCCTACCTGGTCGATTTGGCACTTGGGAGGGCGATTTAATTGTTTTAGCAATTTTCTGGCAAACACAGGCCGAGTGGTCGCACCCCAGGCTCGAGTGGTCGCACCCCTCTGAGTGGTCGCACCAGTTCTGAAAATGCACTGTGGGAGTGGCGCTGAGTGGTCGCACCCCAGCTTCGAGTGGTCGCACCCCTGGAAATGACCGATATGCTGCAAAATCACCTTCCTTTGCTCTCTCTTGTGTCTTACAAGTTTGCAAATGCATAATGAGGCCATGAAGAGGGATTTTTAGTCTTTATAGGTCCACATTAGAAAAATTAAATCATCAAACCCACTTTCTAATGTTGTATGTTTTGACATTTAATTTAACACTGTTTTTTTTTTTTAAGTTTCACTTTGCCTAAAATTGATCTTTTGAGTGTTTTCACTTGGTTCTTTTTGCAGGTTGATTATCTGACGGACTCTGGCGAGGAAACCAGGGTTGTTGCCGGCATTCTGAAGATTTTTGAAAATTTTCCTTATTTTTGCAAATTTCACATGACCTTGGGTTTAAAAACAGAGTTTTTAAATCCAAGGTATAAATGAGCTGTAGCTAATGAAAAAATATCACTGGAACATATTACATACCTCCTTCTGGCTTGCTGGGGACTATTAGACTTTTGACTCATGACCTTGCAATGATTTTGACCGAAACCCTAGACCTAGACTTGGGATTTCAAGACAAAAATGAAACAAGTGTGACACAAGTTTATTCAAATGACATGACCTGATTCCAACGAAGCCAAGAAGGGAACAAGACCAGCTCCTGCATCAGTGTTATGGCATGCCTAACGGGATGCAAAACTGATGTTGATGAGACACCTACATATGCATATGCAAAGAGCTATTGATCACCGATGGAGGGCTCAAGACCGACACTAACACAACCCAAGTGGAATTTTTGAATTTGGAGCTCATTTGCCCCTCCAAATCGTCATTCTCCCAAGACTGCTTGTTGTGTGTCAAAATAGGGGCAATGAGGCCTTTTTTTGGGTGTTTGTGACCTCCTAGAGACTCAAATCATGTCCAAATTTCTTGCTCGAGTTCCAGTAGTCATGATTTTGCATGCTGAATCCAAAAATGGAAACCATTTCTCATTTGGAGCTCCCAATCCTACACGTCACGTCGGTGGCGCGACGCGTATAGAGAAAAAACCTGTGTTTGTGCCAATAAATTCCCATGTGACCAAAATTGTCCCAAATTTCTTGAAATTTGGGTTGGAGGTTCTCTTAGAGGCACTATGCTGGGCCACAGAAGCTTCGGCCAATATTCGAAGTCGATCTTGCTCTTTTGCCTCTTTTGTTGCTCTACTCAGTTTGGCCTTCAAGCTCCTTATCCGGGCCTTTGCACTCATGTTCTGTGCCCTGTAATGACAAGCCATCCTCCTCAGTACAGTTTTGTCTCTGTTGGCCTTCTCCAGCAGTTTCTCCAGGTGGAAATTGACCCGCTCTAGCCATGACTCACGGTCATTGTTGATCTCTTGCTCCAAGGTAGTGAGCTCGATCCTCCTTTGTTGGGCAGCTTGTTGATTCTCACGGATACTTTGCAGCTCCATGATTGTCTGCTGGTCCTCAAGCTGCTTGTTCCTCTGCTCTAGATACTTGATGATCCATCTGATCCTCTCCACATTGAGTATTAAGTCTTGGATCTTTGTGTCCTGCTCCTGAATTGTCATCCTAAGTCGGGCATTCTCCGCCTCTGCCTCATCATCCTGAATGAGGATGACATTGGTCTCTTGTACACTTGATGGCCCCTCATCATGTAGGGGCTTCTTGCCCTTGTCCAATACCTGTGTCGCTGATGCCGGAAGCGAGGCCCCTTCCACCCTGGGTGGAGATAACACTCGCTTTGCTGCTCAAACAAGTGCCTATTGCCTCTCTGATATGTAACAAAAATTGGCATGGTAGTGGTCTCATGGTGCTCATGCTGATGAGAAGGACCACCCATCTCCTGCTCTGGCTCTGATAGTACCTGTGATGTGCTGAAGAAGTCATAGGAGATGAAGTCCTCCCAAGCAATGCCCTACAATCCCAACTGATGATCTACTAAAATTCGGATAAGAGCAAAGTGAAACACATTGTTAAGCTGTTGCTGGGGGGTCTGATGCAGCATGAAGGTGTTCATCCTCTCTATGTTCCTGCATATGAAAAATGGGAGGTTCATCATCCTCACCCTGGTGAAGTGCATGAGCAACCGGATGTGATAGGCATACAGTCGAGAGAACCTCCCCTCATAGCTAAAGTATTTCATGATCAATCTCATGAGTGGAGCATACTCATCTTTCAAGTATCTGAAGGGAAAGACTCTTGTGAGCTAGCTCAAGAATTTAGCATTGATGTAAGGCTCATAGTGTTGCTTATCTACCTTCTTCTTCTTATGCCACTGTTCTCCAACATTTGGTATACCTGTTGCCACTAATATAGCTTCGGGTGTCAATGTGAAACTGACCCCGACCAAGATAGACTGACCTCCTTATAGATGAAGCACAAATAGATGGGCCAACTCATGATGAACTCTAACATTTGCCACCCTTTGACAAAATTCAAAACATGCTAGGTGCTGGAAACATGACATGGCAAGAGGGTATGCTTGTAATTCAGTGAGGGTAGTGGGCTCATCCCTGACATGTTTGCCACTCTTGTGATGTCTCCTGGGAGCCTCCTCTTCTGAGGATGAGTCACTCTGTGTCTCCATCTCATACTCTGACGAATGCTGTGATGTCATGACTGCAGTATGGACTGTGACTAGGCTGCCTTTTGATGATGGTGTGAGGCTGGGTGCCTTTGTGATATCTGTCACCAAGGGGAACAATGAAATAAGGAGTATTAGGAAGGGAGTGATGTAATGGGAATAGGGGTTATAGGGAGAAATGTGTTAGGGATATGGAAGGAGTTTGGGTATTTTGATAGGGTAGGGTTTGGGGTTTTAACAAGGTAGGGTTTGGGGTATTATATTGACCAAACAATGGAGGGATAGGGGAGAGGGTTTGGTAGTAGTTTAGGGCAGGGATTTTAGGAAAAATGAGAAATGGAGGATGGGAAAAATGGTAGGTGAGGGGAAAATGATGGGTGGAATGAAACCTTGGAACTAACAACACAATTTAACAACCCTAGCCATCATGGTTCTTGGTGATTTCTTATGGTTGATTTTATGCATTTGGTGGCATTCAAACATCTCTATAAACCATCATATCACTGATAAAATTTGATGAACAAGTGATGTTATAAGGTCCACCTTTCAATTTGGTGTGCTTCACAAAAATTTTGAAGTGATTGGGCACTTGTTTCGGCCCTTTGTCTGTGTGTGTCGTGCGCAAAGCCTAGTGCGCCGCGCCCTGGGTATGCACTGCGCCTTTGGAAAATTTTCACTGCGGGTAGGCTTTGTGTGCGCTGCGCTCCTGGGTATATGTGCCACGCCCTCTAAAACCACCTCCAACTCACTCAAATGCTCAGAATTGCACACTCACAACTTTGCAATGTTACTCAAAGGCTTGTAATAGCACAATGCCTTTGGTTTTGATAAAAACTTGTATATATAGCCTTGGAAGAGATGGGTTTAATTTTTTCTTCCTTGAAAACCCATTTTTCTAATGTTGTGTTTGGCACTTTTTTCACTGACTTTAAAACACACTCATTTTCACTTTCCGTTTGAAATTTTAGCTCAAATGATGAAATTTTCGGCACTTTTTGCAGGGATTGCACAACAGGAAATTTGACCACGGAAACCATGACTGCATCTAAAGAAATCAACTGACGACTTTTTTGAAAATTTTGTCATAAATGACACTATTTGACTTTTCTTCAAAATAGAGTTTTGAAGAAGAGTCGAAGTCTATCCACATGACGATGAAGCTCTCTGAACCATAACTGTGTAAGGGCCTCACTCTGGCCTACATAGATTACTGGACATGTTCAAAGACCAAATTGATGAATCCCTAGACCTAGACATAGAAAATGACTTTTGTCCTTTAAAGGACCAGACCTTGACTGTCATGGACTTTGATGATTATTGACAAAAGACCTGAGCCAGCAGGAGCCAAACATGAGGGGGAGTGACTACCATGACCTTCTCTGCTAGATTATGGCATGCCCCTAGCAGAATGCAGCTGGGTGAATGGAGCGGGACACCTAAAAATGAAATGCATAAAGAGTTTTGATCTATGACGGAGGACTGACCAGACCGACTCTAACAACTACAATATCGATTACCACATTCTTTGTTGGTATTTGGGCCAGAGTAACACGTAAATCTTTAATGAGACCTAATCATCTTAGTTTTCTCAAATCAAAAGAATATAAATATTTATAGTGTCTTGTTATTTATAATCCTAGCTTTTCCATGATGGCTCTAGGCATAAGATTGTGCGAAACACCAAAATCAAGCATAGCATTGTGTAGAATAGTGTCATGAATGTTCAAACTGATATAGAAAGGTGGCACACTACCATCCTGAGACTTCCCTTCAACTTAAGGTCCAAAAAATAACTCAGGTTGGTCATCAGTTAAGTTAATTGTGTCTGTCCCTCCCCCTCTCTTCAGAGCTTTCATGACTTGAGACCTATATGCATTCTTGCTAATAAATTTTGAGAGAGGAATATGAATTTTTACCTTGGCCAATTCATTTTCAATACTGAAAAATGTCTGAGATTTATCTATTTCTTTGATATTTACATCCTGTATTTTAGAAGTCTCCCTTTGAGAATCATCCTTTGGCTAACTAGTAGAAGGGGTGTCACTCTGAATCTTCTTGGGAAGAGTTCCGGTAGCCTTCTTACTCCTCAAACGGTACTACTTGTGGACCTCCGTGGTAGAATTTTGGTATCCTTGTTTATAATCATCTGACTCTGAAGGGAGGACTTCTGGTTGTGATAGCAAAGAACAAATCTTGCTCCTCCTTAGTTAAGAAAATGTGTTTGATTTCACTTTCCCCAAATAAGTTTGTTTGATTTTCTTCAGGATCCTCTGGTAACTCACCTTCTTCATATGCATAATTCTCCTGGAATGGAGGTCTAATATGTTGTTGATCAATTAGGCCTCTTTGTTCTCTGTTTAATTTGGGGTGGATTCTCCTAAAACTAGGATTTCTAATTGGAGGGTCATCTTGATTTTCCCTTGGAGGATCCCTATCAGTTAAAATTATCCTTTCCATCATTCTCTCTATGGTTTTAACTAACGAATTAAACTTATAATATGATGAAGAAGAAGAAGGTTCTTCTTTAATAGTGACTCTCCTCTCAACCTTTAACCTAGCTCTCTTCGCCAACAAATTTTCTTCCACACTGACTGCATTCCTCTATGTTTCCTCAAGGGTTGTAGGATTTCTCTCCCTCAGTTGGTAAGACATGTTTGGATCAAAACCATCTATAAATTTGATCAGAGCTAGTCCCGATGAGGATTATATTGCAGCTGGGATAGAATTTTAAATGTTATTGAATCTAGTGCAACAATATTGGACTGTTTCACCAGGGGCTTTCCTTATGCTGTCATATTCAACCAAGATTTGGAGAGGATTCTTCTTTACTTCCCATGTTGTAAGGAACGTTTGGTGAAATTATGTGAGATCTAGGATAGAGGCAACTTGCAATGTCTTAAACCATTTCTTAACTTCTCGTGTCAGACTTTGGGAAAATAGTCTCATCTTCACATCATCTTCATCAATTTCTTGCAAATATAAATAATAATTCATTCTATCTAAATGTTTTTGAGCAGTGATTGGCCTTGTGCCATCAAATTGAGGTATTCAGCTCTAATAATCTTGTGGCATGGAATTGAGTTGTCCAGGTGCGATGAGGGGGGCATAATGAGCTGCCATGATAGGTAAATGAGAATGGGAAGAAGATGAAACTATAATAGATGTGGATATGGAAGGTGTTAAAGGGGGTGGGATTATACTTTGTTGTGTTGGTGTAGTGGTGGTAGGGATAGTAGATGAAATGGGTATAGTGGTAATGGGGGGAATTACTTAAGGGGCAGTAGTAATAGGGGGAATCACTGGTGGGGTTGGTGATGAGGCAGTAGAAGAAGAAAGTAAAGATTTAGATGATTGATGAATATGAGTTTTCTACACATCCTAATCTAATTCACTCACCAAAACTTGAAGCTTATTAAACTATTTTATAACATCTTCATCAGAGTCTGGATTAACAGGTTGATGCTTTGAGATATAATGTTTCAAAATACTTTCATAAAAAATTGTCTCAAGTACAAAGTTGTTTGACATGGTACGAAAAACGTTATGCTAAAAAGGTAAATCAAATTCAATATTCTCTACAGTTACAAAACTTCTAGGGATAGAATTAACTATGGACAGAGGATTATTACTTGCTTGGCCCTGAGTAAAATTCTTCTTTCTGACAAGTTTTTTAGGATTGTCTACAATTTATGGTGATTTAGGATATGGATTAGCTCCAATGTATATCTTTCTAGGAGCCATAACTACAATATATTATTTACAGATAGAAATATGTTCAAAATTTAGGTGGAAAGCAACCTTAATAATATCTATTTTACCATCACGCACTTGAAATATCTTTAAGCTTTGAAATAAATTTTTACCAGGGAAAAATTCAGTTTATATCATATTTGTCCAAAGTCCGCAATATGGTCATGTTGTGTCACTCAACAACCCCCCATTATAATTAGATAAGTTAATTATAATCCATAATGGGGACCCTTTAAATTTTTTTGTATAGAGTCTTTTAATAATTAAATAAAACAAGATTCCTAAAACATGAAAAAATATGTTATCTGCACTTAGGTTTTGAATCTATTGGAATTCAAATGATTAAAGGAAAAAGCTAATAGGACCCTTCACATATCACATATCAACAATCACATAGGCTAGATAAAATTAGTCCTTTAAGTAAAAGCACGATGCGATTTTACTAAGACTCAATGAATTAACGTTAGGTCTTCTATAAGTTTAATAAAGAGAAAACCCTCCACGGGCACAAAGGTCAGAATCGGTCCTACCAACAAGCCATGTCATTTATCACAAAAGGAACAATGCATAAGTTATATCGACATTTTACATTTTTTACCACAACTCTAACCTCTCGATAAAACTTTCTCCGATATGGCGACAAGTACTCCATCACAGTTTTCCCATCGCATTGTAAAATGAAAAACGAGTCTTTCCAAGGGAAATTCTAATGTGATAAATCCTACTACAAGCATTTGCCACATATCCAGAAGTTTATTCCATTGAATATCGACAAAAGGAAGATTTCGCAAATTAAATAATATGCACACCAAAGAAACTCGCGATGGGAAATAAGCTAGCAGGGCACTGACCTATACAAAGAGCGTGTGAACCCATTATTTTTCATTTATTATTAGTTATAGCATAATGATGGTTCTCGGTAATGTAAATGATTTTATTGATAGCATTTAGTGTTTCAAGATTTTGTGTTAATTTCCTATTCTCATGTTATTTCGCCATTCTCTCCTTAAATTTATGATTCTAAGTTTTGCTCCTTATTCTCTGTGTTCTCTCTATTGCAGGCTAGTCACGATAAACATAACTTAATCACAATGTCAAGAGCCACTAAGAAGAACAAGAAACCAACAGTGCCACCATAGCCAACTCCACCAACTATAAAGGTTACTGAGATGCCTCCATTGTTCTCTAATACGACATGCACTATAGACTCTGGGTCTTCCTCTTGGGAAGAAATATATAAAATATTTTAAGAAGAATAACCCAAAGTAGTTACGATACAAGTCATAGTGCCAGATGAAACTACATCGACTTCAAAAACCACCTGGGCAAACATTGCCAATTCCCATATCCATATAGTTGCATCTCGTCCAAACATCATACCATACACTAATTTGGTCAAATAGATTATTGACGATGTGAAAGTCACAGATAGAACCTTCATAACACTGAGGAAACAGATGCTAATTGGGTCATTTAAAGCTAAAGAATTAAGAAGAATGTATCATCTGCTAGAGCCACAAAACATCTATAATGTGTAGTTTCTTCAAAAGTTTGTCGCAGAAAATGAAGTTCAATCAGACTCGATAAGGAAGTGGAGGCGTGACTCGAGCAAACACAAACATGAACATAAGGGTATGTATTCTCTAGCCTCCCTTGCTGGTCCTCATTGGCACATTGTTGCTATGATGTGTAGACTATTCGGGAAACCTAATACACATAAATTCACAATAGAATGAGTTCCCCTAATGAAGGATTTCTCTGAAGCCTATATTATGGATTGGGCCACTATCCTATAAAACAATCTAGTCTTCCAGTTCCTAGCCTACTAAAGCAAGTGCAATATTACTACCAGGACTGTGCCCCTTTCTACATGAGTGCTTATATTATGGACGTAGTATGTTTCACCTTTGACTTTCCATCTATGTGATGGAAATGGAACCTTGAAGACCCTACCCTGATCCATATTTACCATAAAATCCTCTAGGAGTCCAATTACAGCCCCATTTTTATAAAATCTACCATGGAATGATGTTACCCTTGTACCAAGTCATTTTTTATGAAAGGCCTCCTAACATTTCAATATAATCTTTGGATGGTGTTACAACTATAGGAAAATGGTTTAGAGAGGAATTATTCACCTTTGTTAGGATTTATGGAAGCCTAGCTCCCCCTCATGTCCTCCCTCTCTATGTATGTGACAAGCTCCTAGCCAAAGAAGTTTCCTATCAAATTGTGGGCAATGGCTTAACCAAGTCCCTTAAGGAAGCCAAAAATTATAGCTATCCTTCTTTTCGTATTTGTTGTGGAGTTTTTACATTAGAGAATTTCAGGCATGAAACGCCTGAAATTGATAATATATTGTGTATGAAATTTCCCATTGTTCGACCCAAGCAATATTATCCAACCAAGGTTGCCCAGAATTTGGAAGTTGAGGTCAAGGTTCAATGATTTTAGCAAGAGCCTGATGATTTCAATGACGTGTTTGAAACAACTCGAGACTATCAACAAGTAGAAATGTTAGCCAAAGCTCACTTGAACCCCAAATAGTTATTCAAGTTCAGAGAGTACATGAATTCAAGGTTAGAGAATCTCCCCCTTGATATACTAGGGATTTCGCAATTAGTTTCACAATAGGAACCAGTTTCAGTCCAGGTCTTAAAAGATCCTGAAGTTAATCAGGGAAATAAATAAAGTGTAGCATTGACACAATAGACTGAGGAGTCACCATTTACCAGCAAACTAGACAAGGTATGGGAAATTTTGATAAAATTGTTAATACAAAATCACAGGAAGCAGAGATCTCACTACCGAAAGAAAATCTTAAGACTCCTGAGATTACAAAGAAGGTCTCACTCACTATTGAGTCTTCAAATAAAGTGGTCAATACTGATGACCTGGAAATCATTCTGGCTCACCCTACATCTGAATTTGTGCTCAAAATAGAAGAAATCACTCCCCTAGATGTATTTTACAGTTCAAAACACAAGGTTATCATGAGCAAACAGAGGAAGAGGAAAAGAACTTAACAATCATAGGTGTTGGTTCCAGAAAATATACCGTTGGATATTGTTTGGAAAGATCCACAAACTAACCCTGCTAATGATCTAACAAGGCTATCACAATTCACAGGAGCATATGCTACAAATACCATGGATAAATCCTCAGAAGTATAGCAATTAATCAAGAAGAAGGATGACAAGATACTTCAATTAGAATAGGGATTACTCAATGCAAAATAGAGTATTAATGAGAGAAGGCAAGCATAGGTAACCGAGCTGCAGAAAAGATTTGATGAGATGAAGCTTCAGCATGAAGTTGACGCCAAAAGAAAGAATGACCAATTCCAACAACTCTAGCTTAGGATTGATCAACTCAAAGATAATCCTAAGCTTAAAGATTTCAAGAAAGAAGCACATGAGCTTAACGCTCTCCTGGCTCAATAACAAGTTGTTTTCTACCAGAAGTTAACAATAGTCAATGGTCTTTGTAAGACAAACAATTCACTGATGAATCATTTTTCTGATCTAAGGATATAATTCGATGACATTGAAGAAAATATTTCTAACTTAATTTCCTGATAGGACAACGAAGATGACATAGTAGCCGATCCTCCAAGGATTTAGTATTCAGAAAAGGAAATCATTTTTTCGGACTGGAATATGAAAATGAAACAGGTAGAGGAATCCATATTTAGTGGAAAGGATGTCACAAATAACATCATCGAAAACATTCACGAGAATATTTTCAATGCTAATTTGATTCAAGAATACCCTGTAGACGCATTTCCCGATGTAAAAAAACTAATGAAAAACTGGAAATATTGGTCCAAGATGAAGGTGGATAACATCAAAAAGTTATCTAAGCTAACTTTTGAACATTATTGACAACACTTGGTGAAACCGCGTAACCAAATGCTTGTGTTACAATGATTAACCAATACAATTGCTCATATGCTCCCAACACTCTTCAATGTAGTTTATGCAGGACAGATGTGATTAAACCCAACTTATCCTCCATAATTAAAGCCTATGATAGATAGCTATGAACTCAGGCAACAAATGAAAGGAAATCAAACTTTTTATTCTGGACGAGTTGTTCCAACAGACTCTATTTTTATCTTTTAGTTTTAGTTTAAGGATGGTTTGTTTGAACCTGCTGAACATTTCAAGTCTTTTCTATCTTTATAGTTGATCCTTTTATTATAAATACCCTTTCATATATTTTAGAAAGTGGTTCTGAATTTTTGTAAAGAAGACTTAAGAGAGTTGCACTATTGTACCTTTTGAATCATCTTAATATGAAAGTTGAACCAAGACTGTTTTTCTTATGAGAAGAGCGCTAATGTATCAGCTACTAATATATTTGTATTACTGTTGTGTTTATATCTGATTAATAGCTACATCTTTTCTTACTATTTCTCCATGTATGATCTTATATGCAGTTGAATACTTATTCATTATTCAAGAGTATGAAGTTGGTATCTTTGAATGCATTTTGAAGAATATGAAAAATTATATGTGATATGTATAAACAATTAATTTGATTAACTATTTAATCAAATTAATTATCTTTCTTTCACTTACTTCTTGAATTGCTAGATGATCTATATTATTTATCATATTAGAGAATATTTCAATCACACATATAAAGATAAGTTAAATCCCGAGAAATAGATAGCTAGTAATATGTATATATATATATGTGTGTGTGTGTGTGTGTGTGTGTGTGTGTGTGTGTGTGT
>APFE030120395.1:0-42464 GCA_000404065.3 Pinus taeda | reverse complement strand
TCCCTTGCATACTATATTGAATAAAAAATCATTTAGTCAGACATAGAGTTAGTTGCCTACTCCTGCATATATTTTTCTGGCATCATCACAAGCTTACGAGTATCCTTGGTTGATAATTTAATGAAAGCAATTTAAGCAATTAAATTGCCCAACATACACAACCATAACCATCCATAAGGAAACGAACATGACTTATGTGGAGAAAGGTTTTATGCAAAGTACAAGAAAAGAGTTTTGACAAAAAGAATCTTTCCATAGCATAAGGGGTCTCATCTAAATTATTAAAAAGACTAAGTGTTGTGTCAAACATGGAATTTTTTTAACATATAATGAAACTATAAACATACAATGTATTACGAAATGAAAAGGGAAAGTGCATTTGGGAGATTTACATACGTCTGGTAAAAATTGGAAACCAAGGGTCATACATAAATGGATTAATACATGTATGTATTGGTTATTTGTCTTCTTCACAATCATGGAAATGATTCTACTAATCAAACTATATTTTTTAATGTGGAGACGAATATTTTTATCACTACAAAATCATAGTGTTTTCTTGGCATTCATGTTTTATTAGCAACTTTTATTAATTTTTCTTCTACATAAAGTTTAGTTCTTGTTGTATAGAGTATTAGAATCAAACTATATTTTTTAATATGGAGACAAATATTTTTATCACTACAAAATTACAGTGTTTTCTTGGCATTCATGTTTGATTAGAAACTTTTATTAATTTAGATTCTACATAAACTTTAGGCCTTGATGTATAGAGTATTTACAAGACTATGAATGCATGGTGGTGAGATATGCTATACCATAGACTTTCGATGACAAAAATCTCTAGCTTGCAAGTGATTTTACTATATTTTTTTTTCTTAACAAATATTTGTGGCAACTTATTTCATGAATTTCATATTTATGAGATTAGATATTGCTTTTTTAGGCTTTCAGTTCTATTTTATGTCATGTTTATTTGAGTTGTGGGGTTTTTATATGCTTAATTAAATCCTATTTAAAGAATTTATGAAAGTATGTGAGCATTTTATATTTATAAAATTATATGTTGGATTTTTGGGCCTTTTATTCTATTTATGTCATATTTATTTGAGTTGGGGGGATTTTATATGCTTAATGAAACTCTATTTAAAGATTTTATGAAAGAATGTAAGATTGTTGGGATATAAGTTGTTAGTCAACAACTTAATGATTATTATGATTATTACCAGCAATTAGTTGAATACCTCCAGTGAGATTTGGAATTGAATGAATATCCTACACACATGAATATAGCAACTACAATTATATAGTTACACATATGATCATAGATCAAGAAAGACATGGTATGCTCTGGAGTCTTTAACCATGAACCAAAATGCTGCCATAGTTGCTATCATGGATAACAAGGCGAAAAAACATACGTTCGCCCAATGCCATGTCTTCGCTAATGATCTGAAATCCTTTCCCTTCACTTTAATATACATATGGTTTTCCAACACAAATGTTAATGGTATCATGCTCAATACACCAGTAATATTCATAAAATCACACACAAATGGAAGTAGAGCCCCAACAAGTGTGGTCACTATCAGATATGTCCCTCAAGTTAGCACCCTAACTATCTAATTGCGAATAGAATACACACTTTCGTTGTTCCTTCCAAAATTTTGTATCCAGAAACTCGTACATGGGGCTTCCACATATCTACAACCATTCCAGTAGGGTTTATAACCTAGAGTGGTATTTCAAGCAGCGAAGCAATGGTAAGCGGTATCGATAGCTTTGGCTCCAATTCCACAAATTGGAGGACACGTGGTAGTGAAGGAGTGTGGGGAAGCTGCATTATCAGGCGGTTAACCCCCATGTGTCTTATCAACCAAAAATCTATTGTGAACCGTCGGATCTTTCAGGAGAAGATCAAAGGCGGAGAAGTAATAAATTTTGGCAAAGCGTTTAAAAAAAAGACTAGAACCTTCTTTTTTCTACGTGCTAGTCATATCATTAAATGAAACTTTTGCTATACATGTATTTCTGGAAGCATGCCTGAATTAAATACAAAAATGAGATCTGTTGTAGCACCAATTGTTCCAAACATTCTTCTCCAAGTGATTATGTGCAAGTATGAAGATGTTGATTTGATGAAAGTAACAAGAAAGTAGTATATTGAATGGGATGAGTGAGTGTAAAAGAAATTTACCATAAACGTGACCAACTAGGTCTCTGTATCAACTATGTCAAATGCCTCCAGTTTTGTGGAGACGCGCTAGGAGGGTGTTTGCATAGAGTGATATGAACGTTGTTCCTATCAATACTAAGGTGCCCCCTACCCATCCCAAGGGAACCATGACAATCCCTCAATACCCCAATGCATATGCATTGTTGAGTGATGTTATCAGAACGAGGCCGATTTGGTACCATGGATCTACAATAATCTCAATATTATTATTTATTGAAGTTGGTATAAACATATACAGCTTATAGTGTAAAAGTATTGAACGATATGACTTACTATGACTTGAGACTCAAGGTGTTTCAATCTCACAGGCTGCTCCTTCATGTCCATGCCATCCCTATGCCAAATTTTCTCCTACAACCATGACGATCCTTGAATACCCCAATGCACATGCACTCTTGAGTGATGTTATTAGCATGAGGCCAACTTAGTACCATGGATCTTCAATAATCTCAATATTATTATTTATCGAAGTTGGTATACAAATATATAACGTACAGTGTAAAAATATTGAATGATATGACTTACTGTGACTTGAGACTTGAGGTGTTTCAATCTCGCAGGCTGCTCCTTCGTGTCGATGTTGTCCCTCTGATTTTCTCCTCCAAAGATTGTTTGACAAATATTTTCTGTTGTCCCTCGAGTGAAGCTTCATCTAATGTGTCGCTCCATCTAATATTTGGTTATCTACATGGAGGAGGCCAATTGAAACATCTGCATGGAGGAGCCCAATTGAAATGGTAAGTGATGGCTATATGAAATTGAAATTGTTTGTGATTACCATGCTAAATCAATGTCTTACATTCCTTTGGCCATGTTTCGTGTAGGAGAATTGAAACGATGAGTGATGTCTAGGCTCAATTGAAACTGTTGGTGTTCCTAACGTAATTGAAATGGATGGTGATGGTAATTTGTACGTTTCACAACCATTTTTAATCTTTCCACTTCGTCTTAATCATAATAGGTGGTGATTAACAAATGGTATGGTAAATTTTTAATCATGATTTGTAAAAAATTAATTTAAGTATGGTTTAAGCATGTGATTTAGACATGCAAGAAAGTTATTGTTGCAAATTTCATTCATTGATTTAGTGACGATTAGGAGAATATACTGGCATCTTTCAATTCAGGCCATCCGATCAAAAAGATTAATTAAGAAAATGAGTAAAGTGCCCAACTCCAATAGGAGGGACACCTATAGGCATGATAATTACGAATTATTAATAATTACTATTCATTTAAAATTATTAATGTTATTATTAATAAATAATTATTTATTTATTAAAGTTTATCAACCACATTTATTAACGTGATTGTGCTAGTAAGTACTCAGTGTTGAAAATAGTAAATTACTCCATTTCAAAATCTAATTTAATGTGAGTTTGCATGAGTGAGTTGGCTCATCTCTAATTAGAAACTGATACCATATTTAATAAGTGTGGTCATTATATACCAGTGGTTGGGTTGTCTTAATGTGTGTGAGAACTTGTGTCTTTCCTCCAATCCTTTCCATCACTCAGAAATTTTGTAAAAGTCCATGGGACTGGCTACATTGAACACCCCTTCGCAACCCTTCACCATGGAGTCAAAGTCCTCTTCGATTAAATCTTCTTTGAATGCTTCAGTCTCTCTGCAACCCAAGGCATGGACAGTAGATGTCCTGTGAGTATAAGAGTAATTCAGAGTAATTTGGCAGTGACAGTAGAAGTCCTGTGAATATAAGAGTAATTCAAAGTACTTTAATTACAAAATTTAAGTTATATAAATTAAATAACTAATAAACACAAATTAACATTAAAATACTTAATTTCTTAATCATCTCAGTTACTTTTATCTCCATTGTAAGAACCAGAACAAGAACAATTATACATTACGATACATACTCGGGTGTCTGAGAGTGATGTTGACAGTGTAGCCTCTTTGGAGAAGCTTCTTGACCAGCCATGATCCGACATACTCTCTGGCGCCTGTATCTCACACTTTCATGACCACTGCACCTTCGCAACCTTGCACTCTTCTTGTGCTCAGGACGTTTCATGACCACTGCACCTTCGCGGCCTTGCACTCTTCTTATGTTCAGGACGTTATGCAATGAATATGTTACTGATATTCAATTTATAAATACAAAGTTTTGGTGCTTAACAATCATATCTCAACAAGCGATCCATCTATTAAATATATAGGCTGGGTGCTTAACCATCACATTTCCATGTTCATATCTTTACTATTTTCAAAGATTTATCAAATTCAAAATCTTCAGAGATTTACCAAATCTAACTGTATAATTATTAAAAAGCTCATTATTTATTTTGTTTTTTTTGTTTTTTAAAGTTAAGTGAAAATATATATTAGCATTTTAATTTTAAATACATCATTTAAAGCTATATATTAATACTACCATTCCCATTTTTAACTATTTCTCAAATCTGATACTTTTTCAAAAAAGTATAGGTTTATTTGTAATTCAATTTTATCCTTCACAGTTTCAAGTATATGTCAATCTTAATAGGTACTCCAAGCTATAAATACAAGGTACTCCTTAAGTGGAGGAGTTAGTTGCACACCATGTTCAGTCATTGATGCAGAAAAGTTACCCACCTTTGCCGGAAATTTTGGGGAATTTGATTACTTAAATGGAAAGTACTATGCTTTTAAGGGTTCAAACATAGTTTTGGAAGGGGAGGCTTTTAAGGGTTCAAACATAGTCTTAGAAGGCAAGCGAAACGAAGATGGAGGAAGTGTCAATATAGTGAATATTCTCGATGTGCTACCTCTTTGGATGATGATGCAAATTCGCTAATAAAGTCTTAGGTCCAATTCTCTATATATCACTATATTTTGTAGGTTTTACTTAATATCATTAGGGGAAATTTCACATTGAGGATGAACTCAAGCGTAATGTATTAAAATATTTTTGAGAGAAAGAAAGAAAGCTATTTTTTAAATCATATTTTCAACTTATCGTTGTGAATTGGAAGAGCTATCATTTCCATTCTCCGACTGTCTATTAACGTCGACGAACCTCAGCCATCTCCTCTATCTGTCTGTTAAAATACGTGTCCAACTGTTGCATTTTAATTTTTAACTCATCACCATGTCTTTGATCCCTCGGTTTTAATGTGGGCAGGTTCGAAAGGTCTGCGAGATGGATGCACATGGTCGATACGAGGAGTTTCAACCATAGTTCGATGAAGAACGTCGATGCGAGAGGTTCAACCATAGGGTCTAGTGAGGTTCAACCCTAAGCAAGATGCGCTAAGGAGGGGAAGCCCTGAGCAGAAAGCCCTTTCCAGCGAACCCGTGGCAAAAAACCGTTGGTTGCAGACTGAATGTCCGAGCCTGTAAACTAGAAACCCTAAGGGTTTTCGTTGTTCAAACCACCCGTCGACGGCGAAGAAAAGCCTGATAAGCGATGGGTAGGTCGCCAACAGTGCAGATAGGTCGCAAGTGGTGTATAAATCCGCAGAGTTGCACCTCTTTTCTCGTAGTTGTTCTGGAAGAAAAAAAAAGCACAAAAAACGTAAGTGGTGGCCATTTTTGGCCGTCGGAAACCAACAAAATATAGACATGGGTGTGGTGGCTGCAAACCAACATTTACCTGGCTGCATGGACTCACACAGTCCGCGTCACGACAGCCGAGTTTCTGTGGTGGTAGCAGTAGAAGACTATTTTCCCTGTTTGTGTGCGGATGGAGCAGTGCAGGAACAGTGGTCGCAGGAAGCAAAAACATAGCGGCAGTGTTCTGTGCAAGGTTGCTCCTGTTCGCAGGAGCGGGGCGAAAAACCTCATTGCTATCATCGAAACCCCATTCCCCGAGTGGACAAAGCAGAGATGAATCATTTGGCTGCATGCAAGGAAAACGCGCCTACCTGTTGGAGGGATTGCTCTGGCCAGCTGGGCAAATGTTGCGAACGCTGGAAGGTGGTGGGGAGTTCGGGGGTTGTGGGTATGTGAACCACCGAAGGGCAGCAGGCACTGTTTGATGGCAGTTCGCCATTAGCACCAAACTCGTCCGGAAGCTCATGCTGAGCAGAGAAACTATGGCAGCGCGGGTTCTGAGATTCAAGTTTAACAAAATATGGTAGCGCGGGTTCTGAGATTCAAAATTCCAATCTGGAGTGCCATTATACAATTCAAAATTTGGTGGCAATGTATGGGGAATGGATAGCATATGATACACGACATACCATGTATCATATGCCGCTCGTTTCGATGGGCATCAATATACAAACAACGATGGCATCATGCATATCTCCATCACTATGCAATCGGAATCTGTTAGCCAGAGAACGGAGCCGATGTCAGAACTCGTCTCCCAAGACTGTCCTTAAACTCTGTTAAGAGAGCATTTATAATGCTATAGTAGCACAAATAGGAACTGCCTTAAATGTAGCACCACTGTGAAACACAAGTGAACATTCCATATATGAAGTTGAGTTGAGCAATCACTTATTATTTGTCGTTAATTCTGTCTTATTTATTTTTCCCAACGAGTTCATTCGTTAAAACGTTTGTTTCCCCATTAGTTACGTGAATGTGTTAGATAGCCACGAACTTCACTCTATTGATAGGATTTTGGAATGTTTCAGAATTCTATTGATATTTGACGTGGTTTATGTCTATTTGAATATTACGGGAATTACTGTTTTATGGATTTTTAGAATATTCTAGAATCTAATAAGTATGGTTGAGGTTAATTATTTACTTTGTTTATATAGATAGTATTCCAAAATATTTTAGGAATTCAAAATATTTTAGAAATCAACAATTAAATTAAGTTTAGTTGTTGGGAAAGTGGAAAGTAGGGAAAGAAAATTAGATAAAAAAGGTAAATTGAAGGGATGATTGACCATCAGTGCAACTTGTGTCTTTTTTAGGAAAAAGGTACGGAAAGAAAATCAGATGAAAAGGATAATTGAAGGGATGATCGATCATAAAAGATTTGAGTGCAACTTGTGCCTTTGTGAGAAAGGAGCAGTTAAAACTGAATGATACTTTATCGTAAAGTGTCTGGCCTATAAAGACATTCATAAATTTGAGTGCAACTTATGTCTTTTGTAAAGAGAGAGCCGTTGAAATTGAATGATACTTCATCGTAGAGTGTCCTGTCTATAAAAACATTCATAATCAATTCGAAAATCACCTGGATAATCTATATGAACTATTTGTGAAAAAAACATTCGTAGTCAATTCGAAAAACACCTGAAAATGTATAGTCTACCTAATATTTTAAAAACCTCGGATGCCACGTTATTCGATGAATGGATCTTACCCACGGGTGGATTTGAAAACATCTGGTATTGCTTATAATATGCAGATCTCAGCATGGATTATAGTCTATCAACTTGTACAATAGGTTAAATCAGTTAGGAAAAGGTAATTCTCATTTTAATATGATATTTTAATTAATTTTTATTTTTTAATGATTATGTAATAACATAAGTTGAAATAACATACATGATTGATTTTTTTCTCTGGGCCTTAGTCAAATTTAGTCGTTAGAGGCCTTGTTTATCCGTTACTCAGTAAAATATAGCTGTTGGATTGGTTTGCTGTCCCTATTTAACGTATCGCTCAAATTGGATCTTCAGCTTGTCCTGACGATAAATCACACTGTTTGGTTCAAAACGCGTCAACAAATGATTTTTTATATAATTTTGCCAAAATTATTCTAACAAACATATTATCGATCACAGAAATCTAAATTCTATTATAAAATTGAAAATTAATGATTTATTAATAAATATAATATAAAGTTAAATCAGCTTGAAATTTTATGATTAAAGTTTATTTATATTAAAATATATAATACGTTTAAAAATAAACAATTGAACAAGCACTCGGCTTGAAGGGTTGTTGATTCGAAATCCAAAATCCCAACTTAATATTTTTTCATGACTAAATATAGTTTAATTAAAAGAAACGAATTTTAAAATAAGTTAATTTGTAAATTATATGTAGTTGAAGCGTTGGAGTATAACTTTCGAAGGTGGAGCTAGGACTTTTGTTGTTTAGCTATCGGTTGTTTTTCTTTCTTGTTTTTGTTTTTTTTTTTGGTTTTAGACTTTTATATCAGGTGGAGTGTGAGAGTTTTATCGTAGCTTTTTTGGGTGAGTTGTTTTAATCTTTTTTATCCGTATGTGGTTAATGATATTTTTTGATGGGTATATGGTTACAGTTAATTTGTGAATATATGTTATTTTTTAGGTTTTTTTTCCATTGTGGATTTAGGTTTTTGTGCAATATCTATTTCTTTTTATGGATTGCTATTCATCTTTGGTGGTTAATGTTGGACTATGTTGATCATGTGATTTATTTATGTAATTTTTTTTTATAATAGAAAGTAATTTAGTTTTTCGAAAAAAACAAAAAAAGTATTGAAGAGAAAAATTGTTATCCTCTTTATCTATATTTAAATCTTAAATCTTGAAATTTTAATATAAAATATAAATAATCAAATAAAATAAAAATAAAAATAAATAAAAAATCATTATTTTTATAATCAAATGAAAAATAGATAAAAATATATTGATAAAAAAATATAATTAAAATCTAATTAATACTTTTAGCTATTTATAATTATATTTTCTCAATTATCTTATAAAATTTCTTATTTACTTTTATTTTAGTTTATGTAGACAAAAGGAAAATAATACAAAACAAAAATTATCCTAACTATGAATCCTAACTATGAATAATAGACAAAAGGAGATAACCGTATGTAATGTGTGAAGCCCCATAAAATAAAATAGCTTGAAATAAAATATCAAGATGAAAACTATAGAACCCAAAAAAGGATAATCCATATGAAACCCCATAAAATAAAATAGTTCTACATAAAATATCAAGATGAAAGCTATAGAACTGAAAAAAGGATAATCCAAGAAATTGTTATAGAAATTGTTATAGGTGCTTGTAAGCTATGGGAAAACATAGTTGTATGAAGCCCCATAAAATAAAATAGTTCTAAATAAAATATCAAGATGAAAGCTATAGAACTGAAAAAAGGATAATCCAAGAAATTGTTATAGGTGCTTGTAAGCTATAGGAAAACATAGTTGTATGTAATGTAAAAATCCAAAAAAGATAAATATAAATTAGAATAAAAAGCCTAAATGAGTCATCAATTCATAAATTAAAATAGCTCAAAATAAAATATCAAAATGGAAATTATGGAAAATCAAATAAAATAGAAGAAGCAATAAACCAAGAATTTGTTATCGGTGTTTATAATCTATGTGAAAACATGGTTGTATGCCATGTAAAAAAAATAAAAAAATTACAAATATTTTTCAAATAAAAAGTTTAATAATATTCTATTAAAATGCATCTAATTTCTTATTTTACATTATATTAACATGCAACTAGTTTTTTTAATAATATCATATTAAAATGCAACTAATTCCCTAGTGCACATCAGATATATTAGGAACTAATTATAATTAACTATACTCTTACAAATAACTTAGTTTTAGAAAGGAATTTTTATTACAAGATAAATAGTAAATGCATTTTTATCTCTAATAACATTATATTAAAATGCAACTAATTCCCTAGTGCACATAAGATATATTAGGAACTAATTATAATTAATGATACTCTTGCAGCTAACTTAGTTTTAGAAAGGAATTTTTATTACAAGATAAATAGTAAATGTATTTTTATCTTCTCTAGGTAAGTACAATTAAGGAAGGAAAAACCATTTTGTAGCATTCTTCTATTCTACCTTTGTTATTTTAAATCTAGTTGTGACAGCCACACCGGCATGGAGAAAGCCATGACTAATCAAAACCATAATTAATAATTAATATTCACTAATTAAATAGAGTTGATTAATTAACACAACTGAAGATTAGATTTGCTTACAAATCCTTTGCTTATGGAAGGAAATTTCTAATTTTATTTGCTAACATCGAAAACCATACCACACCATGTCACATTGAGAAAATCCATGACCAAAATCATTAATACAATTAGGTCTGGATTTCAGAATGGGTAAGCCTACAACCTTTTGGGAACCTAAAATTTCAAGCCTAGTAGGAGGTGCCCACTCAACCATACCAAGAGTCGCAAAGGTGGTGGAAAAAAAAAAGTATAAATTTTCATTCCATCATAGCAAAGGGGGTGGGATTGCACCCTATTTTGTAAAGCTCTTTGGTACTGACCCACTCATAGCATCCCTACCATTTATTATGTCACTTGTAACATCCCTAATGAAAATTCCATGTAATAAAAGTTAAAAATAATAACCACGGTTGATGGGACACTTATTCCAAGCTGAATGTTAGGCAAGACATCCTAGGGGGTGTTCATTTGGTTGTTTTTGGCTAAGGAAATGGCTAAGGCTTTAGAAAGGAAAAATGGCATTTTTGGAACATTTATTTATGAAAATAATGGAGATTAGGAGAAAAAGTAGGTGAAAGGTCACATGTTGCATGTGAGAAAGAAATTGAAGGAAAATAATGGAAAATGAAGAAAATAGAAGCCTCATTCACAAAAAGGCTTCTAAGGATCAGTTGGTAACCTTTTGTCAGTTTAGTTTTGGAGCTCTCTCGTTATTCTCTCTATCTCTCTCACTCTTGGACACTTTCATTTTTCTTGAAGCACTTTGTCATTGGAGCAAGAAAGACAAAGAAGGCAAGAGGAAGCAAAGACCAAGTAGGGAAAGGTCGGATCAAGCAGCTACAACACGCTTCATTGCAGGTATCGACTTTCATGTGTATTTTACTTTGCTAGATTAAGCATGCATGGTATTTCATGTGGTTATTTTCTATCATGGCATGGGTTTTGCCATGTGTGAGAGTGTTCTTCAGCCTTGCCTTGCCATTTACTCATAGATTTGATGAGATGGGTTCTCATAATCAGTTAATGTGGGATGGTCAGATGGATTCGAAGCTAAGTGGAATGGATCTCTAAAATGACAAACACATGGCCTAGTCATTCCTCAACCAAGCAATGGACATGGTAAAGCCACTAGCCTAGTAACCCCTGAACCACACTATGGGTTGCGGTAAAGCCATGATTGTGTGCCTCGATGGGCCTAGGAATCCTTGTCGATGAATTTCGGGATATACGGTCAAGCCAAGTGGTGGATCTCTCTCCGTTGGGCCTAGTAGTCCTGGGATGGGATGTATGGTAAATATTGGAGGGTGTGTCTCAGTGTAGGGCCTAGTGATCCCTAGATCATTCTATGGATTACCGTAAAGCCTGAGAGACTAAGAGGCACTAAAATTCCTCACGGCGTAGGTGGAGAAGTCTGGTGGCATCCATGCTTATTTGGTTTTTTGGGTGTGTTCTATGAGTCTCACATTCATGCTTGGAATATGGCACGAGGGTGATTGGAAGAGGAGAGACTTGGCTCGACCAATCTATGGTCAGGTGGAATGTGGTAGTCCCATCTCTAGTTGGTTTATTGCATCCATTAATGAGAAATTCATTCGCTTGTTTTTCATGTGTAAATGTACTGATGTATATGTGGATTTTATGTTTGGTATTCTTATGATATTTTTTCCCCTATTATGTTGGTTATATGTATGTTTTATGACAACAACTATGTATGGCTCTTAGCATGTTTTTACATGTAAATGAATGGATAATGTATCTATGGCCTAATAGATGATAATGCAACAAATGACATGAGGGAAAAATGGTTCATAATGATTCTCATACAAGTATGAGATCCCTACACTTAATTCTTTTGTTTACACCTATAGGTTACATGTTGATGATATGTTTGACAAAATTCTTATCATGGCTAGTAGGGGTCTGGTTAAGGTCTTATTTAACTTGTTATTTTTGCATCATTGTTTCCCTATTCTTTTTACCGATCTTAAGTTATCATTCCATTATGGGGAGTGACCTAGGCTCTGGGCCTAAAAAAGTGGCTCAAATCCCTGGGACGCGGGCACATAAATAGAAAAATGAGTCTCTGGACACTGGTAGGCAAGCATGTGAGAGCAAATTTGGGTTTCTAGATGCTCTCATGCCTATAACATGAGAGCGAATGAAGCCCAAGTTATCCAAAAATTCAGTGGGACCCAAGAAAAAGTTGTCTGAAGTGTTGGATTGGTTCCTGAGGGTCCTGAAGCTGATGTTGTATGTTTGTGTGTTATGTTTCCATCAATTCCTCTTCCTTAAGGTCACATAGGAGGTTGAATCCAATCATAGTAGCTTCTTGTTGTATGTTTACCCCAATTGGCTAGTTACTTGGGTAGATGTGAGAGGAGGGTGTTACAGAGTGATATCAGAGCATTGTTCATCCCTCAGACTAGATGGGCGGTGTGTGTTGGTCATGCATTCATGTCAGTTGCACATGTGTCTCCTACACTTGCATTCCATGTGCTTGTTGCATTTGCTTGATGGTTGATTATGGTTGTAGTAAGGTTGTCATGGAGAATTTGATGTTGATTTTGTGGAATGCATCATCGTGAGTACATGGTTGGTTACATATTGTTACATGTCATTTACATGTTGATTTTATGTCACCTACTTAAATCCTTGTATGTTAGGTTACATTCTTGTAGGTTTGATTACATGTATAAGTCTTCTAGGATGGTTACAAGGATTGATCATTTATGCTCAGCTACATGCTTTTATGCATATGTGTAGTTGATTTGGAATTGCTTATGCATGTTGATGGCTGCATGTGGCAATGTGTATAATGGAATACTGGTTGTCGTCATGCATGAGGTCATAACTTGGATTGTTGATATGGCCTTTATAGATTTTCCTGTAGATTCACAACTCATGTAATGTACTAAAACACAAGACAAGAATCTACTCTACTCTCTAAACAACATAAACGAATAGATCGATGAAAGCAATAATTGAAAAGAGGAAGATAATCAAAGACACATAACACAATAGTTTATTTGTGGAAATTCACTACGCAAAACCCCAACTATATATTGCATTAATAAAAAATTTGGGTGATAATACAAAGCTTTTTCTCACAAGAACAATTCCTACACAAGTATGATCAACTCTCTACCTCATAAGCCCACTCTAGCCAATAGTTAGCCAATTATGTTGCCTGCCAAGAACCTATTTCCTTGAGAAAACCCTGTGAGTATCAGCCCATATTTAATTGCCAAATTCTTCCTCCATAACTGCGTAATCCAAAACTAGGTCCTTCTCTAATTGCATGCATAACCTATACAACTCAGATCATCATACAACTAATAGTACACTGTCCCTACACTCTAGTCACAACTGGGTTTTTCTATGAACTAAAATGCATGAGTTTCTCATGAGGGAATCTTCAGTTAGCTAGAGTAGCACTGCAGATGCACCAGTGCACCAACTCACTACTAGATCTCTACTAGTTCCATAAACAATTAGAACTAGTTTAATTGTCTTTAACCTAGTAAAACTAAGTTATCTAATTACAACTCAAATTAACTCATCCTTGACCCCTAAATTTTAGGGAGAACATACACATGAATGCAGAAAGACTTCCAACTCGAAATTCCTAAGCTAATTAAGTTAATTAAACTTAATTAAGTATTTAAAAGTTGCTATGAGAATAGAATTTGATTTTAATTCACAGTTTAATTCAAGGACAAATTACACTAGAATTTCTTGTTGTCATTTCTCAACACTCCCTCTCAATAAGAAAGGGATTATCAACTACTCTGATCCTTTCTCTATGAAACTCGAATTTACATCCTGACAATGCCTTTGTCAAAATGTCGACATCTTTCTCCTCCGTGGGAACGTACTCCAACAACATAATCCACCTAAATACACAATCTCGAAGATGATGATATCATATATCTATATGCTTGGACTGATCATGAAACACTAGCTTTTAAAAGAGTTTGATACAACTTTGGTTATTGCAGTAAATCACTATTGGATCCATTTGTTGACCAAACAAACCAACCAAAATCTTTCTCATCTAGATGGCCTCACATGTTGTTTGACTTGCAGCGATGTACTATGTCTCTTCCGAACTGAATGAAACTGATCTCTATTTCCTATTGTACCAATAAAATGCTACTGACCCAATACTGAAGATCTCTCTTGATGTGTTCGTCATGTCAGATAGACTCTCTTCCTAATTTGCATTGGTGAAGCCTTGAAGCTTCACTCCCTCTATTTGTCTGTACCACAATCCATACTGAGTAGTGCCTCTAATGTATCTCAACACATGATTTGTCACTGTCCAATATAGCTTGGTAGGCCTAACCATCACTTGACTAAGATGGTTAACTACATATCACATGTTTGATCATGCATTCACCAAATAGATGAGTGAACCCGCAAGCTTCCTATAAACAATAGTTCCCACTACTTCCCCTCATGTAGCATCCTCCTTCCTCTAGTTACTTGCTAGAGGAGTCTCCATGGGTTTATTGCTCTTCATGCGGAACTTCTTGAGTATCTTATTGGCATACTTTTCCTCAGACACAAACAGTTCCCCATCACCCTGCCATACTTCCATGCCCAGAAAGTAATGCATGAGCCCCATGTCCTTCATCTCAAACTCTCTTGCAAGATCCTCCTTACAATACTTGATTAGCTAATCATCACTTGTCAAAATCAAATCGTCGACATATAACACAATGATCAACAATTTAACTTCCACCATTATGTGGTACAAGTTCTCATCTATTTCACTCTTGGTGAAGCCCAACTCGATGAAGTAGATATTGATCCTGGTGTACCAAGAACGAGATGCTTGCTTCAACCCATAAAACTTTCTCTTGAGCTAGCACACATGCGACTCATGGTCGAAGGTCTCAAAACCTTCAGGTTGTTCTATGTACTCCTCCTCAATCATGCCATTAAGGAAGGTTTCCTTGACATCCATATGATGTATCTTCCAACCCGTCTACACTGATAATGAAAATATAGATATGATCGATGAGTACCTTGCAATATGAGCAAAGGTCTCATCATAGTCAATCCTCTCTACCTGTGAAAATCCATGGGAAACAAACCTAGCCTTATGCTTCACCACACTACCATATGTAGCTTGATTTACCTTGTAAAACCATCATGAGCTCATGAGTGACTTGTCCTCTGGTATTGCGACCACATCCCAAACACTATTATGAACTATGGAGTCATACTCCTCCACCATGGAATCAACCCAAATTGATTGTTGCACTTCCTCCTTAAAGGAATATGGCTCTATCTCAATACACCTGCTCATAAGAGCAATTTATCTAGTGTACCTCTCATGCGACCTCCTCTGCCTGTGCTGAGATTTGGGTGCTCCCACATTCTCCCATGCATTATGAAATAACTTGTCGGCCTCTCTAGTGTGCTTTCTCCCATCTCTAGAAGACTCTTCCTGAGAAGTTGCCTCCACTCTCAGATCCTCTGCATATGGCTGCTCCATGCCTAAGTGGTTTCTTCCACTCCCAGATCCTCTACATGTGGCTGCTCCACATCAATCTGAGGCTCTTCAAAATTAGGAGCTAAAATCTCCTCAACCGCATGTAGTTGATGCTTCCTCTCAAGGAGAACTCACATGGCCTTCTCCTCATCGAATCTGACATCCCTGCAAACCACTGTCATCTTGCTAGTTGACATGTACACCCGATAGTTGTGAGGTGTATCAATGTACCCCACAAATATCCCAAACTTTTTTGTTGGCTCAAGATTCTTCCATGCATCTTTGGTCACATGGAAATATACCAATGACCCAAAAATCCTGAAGTGACCAAAATCTGGTCTCTTATCGGAGAAAGCCTCCTCTGGTGTTTTCATCTGAAGTATCTAATGCAGGCTTCTGTTCTACAAATAAATAGTTCTGTTGCATGCCTTAGCCCACAAGTGTAGTGGTAAGCCCTAATCATGCAATGTTTCCTGTCCTACCCTTAATATGCTAATGTTCTTCCTTTCGACCACCCCATTCATTTGTGGGTTATGGGGTGTCATCAACTCTCATTTAATTCGTTTTGTTGCACATAAGTTCTTAAATTCATTTAAGACATACTCACCACCGTTATCACTCCTCGGAGATTTAACCTTCTTCCCATACTCTTTCTCGGCCAATGCTTTAAATTCACAAAACTTTGTGAAATTTTGATCCTTCTTCTACATGGAAAAGATCCAACATTTATGAGAAAAATCGTCAACGAATATAACATACTCCATGTGTTTGGTTGTGGATGTTGTCAATAATGGTCCATACACATATGAATGGACTCGCTCTAGAATCGCCTCTGCTCGACTATCTCTATCGTGAAAGGAAGCCTTGGTGTAGTTTCCCAATGTACACCCCTTTCATGTATCAACTTGCTCTAACGTACCTTTGGGAAGACCCGTAGAGATCTGTTACATGATTTTCAAAGCCCCATGATGCAAGTGACCCAATTGCCTGTGCCACAAATCGCCAATGTCTCGGCTCTACACAATGTCTTCTTTCATGCTCAAAGAAGCATAATCCTCTACCTCCAACTTATAAAGATTCTTAACTGGAATCCCTATCTTCTTTACTTGAACTGTGGTTATGTGTCGAAGGAATGGCTTTCCTTTGCTATAGACCACATCATAACCTCTATCCTCCAACATGGCGACCGATACTAAGTTCTTCTTCAACCTAGGAACATACATAACATCTCTCAAGGTGAGAGGAGCACCCTGCTCCCTCTGAAAATTAACCGTGCCTAATATAGTAGCATTATACCTCCCGTCGTCACCCATCTCGATATGTAATTAGAGATCCTTCTCCTCCATGTCACTAAAAAACTCCTTGTCACCAGTCATGTGGAATGAAGCTAGATTGTAATGGTACCATACACTACCCATCATTGATGATACCGTGCATGCAATGAGAGTAAAGTCTAATTCTAATTGAAAGGCCAAAGCCTCACCCGTCGCTCCTCCTGAGGACTTCTTCTTGGACTTCTTGAGTAGGTAGTTTATAGCAAAACGTCCCAGCTCATGACTATGAAAGCACTTAACTTTCGACATATCTTTCTTCTTGCCTCCATGAAAAGAATCCAATTTGGAATGGGAAACCTTCCCTTTCTCCTTCCTTGCCTTACCCTCTAAGGCACAATTTTCCTCGTCATCAATCTTTGATGAGGAACCATCTTTGGCATTCCTTCTGATCTCCTCTTGAATCAAATCTCACCATAATCATTCCCAATCTAGTAGCTTCTCCCTCCCATTGACAGAGTCCAGATAGCTATTCCAATTATTGTGAAGGTGTGGGAGAGCTAGACTCACTGTATCATCCTCGAAAATTGTTATTTCAACACTTCCAAGCTCATCATGACAGTGAGTGAACTTGGTCAAGTATTTAGGAATGGTCTTGCCTTTCTCCAACTTGATTTTTCAAATTTTGTCTTTCAGTGCCAACGTCCTATGGTCACTGTTGTTTTAGAATAGGTCTGTCAATTCTTTCCACATAGCATACATAGTTTCCTTCCCATGGAGACTCGAGACAATGTGGGTTCGAACTCCCTCAAGGATTATTTGCCTTGCCTTCACCACACACTTGTTCCATTCAGCTAGATTTTGTGGATCCAATGCTGCTGCCTTAGGAAACTCTTGATCAATGAATTTATCAAGGTCATTATCCTCTAGCATAGCCTCCACCCTATTGTTTTGGGAAGTTTTAGTGTCTATGTATAAACGCTTAAACCCCTAGACTAGTAGCTAAGTCTAGAACAACAGTGCAAAGCATTCTCTACTTTTTCAATGATCAATAGATTAAATAAGAGGTAAAGAAGCCTACATGTAGCTTTCGCTTACTCCTTACCTCCCTTGATCAATTCTATCACTCCTCTCCATACTTAATCTACTTGAAGAGTACCTACACACAAATAAAAGACAACAACTGATCAAAGCATATGATAATGATCTATTGATTAAACATAGCATGGAATCAAGTACATGATACACATATGAAAGCATAAATGAATAACACAAGCATATGGAAAAAGATTTGAACACTTTATTAGTAAAAGGAAGAGTTACAACCCATTGCTCGATTCCGCATCACTCCTCCAGTTCAATCCCATCCTCTCCTCATAACAAGCAAGACATTTTGACATCATTAAAACACTTGAAATCAACTGAAGTCTCATACTAATAGCATCTCCCTATAATTCAATAATTTCCAGCCCCTGATCACTTAGATGAGTGGTCTTTTTATAGGTGAATGAAGGAAGTTATTCCATAAATGGTGATAATGAATACCCTCCCAGACTTAGAATTTATTTCCATGGAGGAAGGGATAAGGGATTGATGTTTCTTAATTCCCTTCCTCATCCAAATAACAGCTCAAAGGAGTAGATAGCCTTGAGAAACTTCTAGAGGCATCCAATGGATAAGGAATATTTCAAACCCTCATGGAAATTTGCTCAAATTCGCCCAACGCGGGCGAAAGAGGGACCAAGTGTACTGCATAGCACCCTATCAGTGTATGGTTTGTATTGCAGCACACCCTAATGAAGGCCTACCTGTGCTGATCTTCTTAGAGGTAGTTTCTGGATGATTTTAGTCATGATACTTCTTGGGAAGCTAGGCATTCTGATGATTGACTTCTTTAGGGCATGTAACAACTGAATTAGGTTTTGATGGGTCCTAATAGTACTGATCTGTAGGTTGGGGTTGATGTGCCCAAATGGATCTGTAATAGTTGCCCCCTAAAGCATGAAGTCGTAAATATGTATGTCGAGTGAAATGCTTTATCATGTGGAGAGGAGGTTTCAAAACGAAAGGTGACCTGCATCAATTACAATACATATATCATGATAATTTGAATTTTTCTCATTAACTCGATAAGGGAAGGCATATCCATGCTCAACATATAAACTTTCATTACATGTAAAAATATAGTTTTCTACAAATATAGACCCATGAATGGATGACCATGAATGTAAGGCCATTGTACATTTCATATAGTACTCTTGAATATATCACAGCCCGAATGGATGAAACTAGATCCAAGGTCGTCAATATTGTTCAATCTTTCACTCAAGTACAAGTCTAACCATGTGAATGGATGATCTAGAGTCGAACATGGAAAGATATCATCTGATTACCAGCCAATGATGTAAGTCATTAACAGATGTGATAGGAATCACCGATAATGATAATGACCCTCAAGGTACTACAGTGCATTTCACATGGTGTGAATAAATGTTTTAATGTCGAACACCATACAAAGTCTTTTGGTCGAAGGCCAGCGATGTCAACCTATCACTGGAAGCGAGAAACCTGCCATTGATGTATGCAAGCCTCAAGGTACTGAAGGGGTGTTTCTAAGTCAACTTCTTGGATAATGTGCTGATGTTGACAAGAAGCGACTCATCGCAGGAGGGCCTTGATGTATCCCACATCAGTGACACAAAACGAGGTAAATGATTTTGGAGATGAAAAATCGACTGACGATAGAAGGTTCAGGAATGACAGTAATGAAAATGAAGGTTTACGGTATTGCAAAGGATGAAGTTTGAACTGAATGACTTCTCTAGAACATGTCGGTGACACTAAGATGAATTGGTAGCATTGACCCAAAACAAAGTAATGGATGGTATGATAGACCAAAGGTGTGATAACCATCAAGCTGAATGACCCAACCCACATAGTCACGGTGATGAGGTGAAAGTGACATGCTCAAGAGTGACTTGCTACCATAAAGTTTTCTTGGATTTTTCCCATTTCCCCAGTCATTGCTGACTAGTGCCACTTTATTTTTTATCAAGCTTGAGGATGATAACATATGCTTGTTTTATAATTTCACCCTTCGGGCAAATCCATCGCTATTTGATGTTCTAATGAGTCTAGTGAAGGCGAAACTTGGTCTTGTCTAGATGGACAAGTTTGTCGCTATTTGATGTTTTTAAAGATTTTAACGACAAAGATAACTCGGTCCCTTTCATGTTTAGGGAGTTTGAAAAGGGATGAAAAGGAAACTCCACAAGTTCTTTTTCATAAGGTAATCTCTCAAGTACGAAAAAGCATAAAATAATACAAGAGAGATATCATTTCCTATCCTTTAACGAGCTGGAAATGACAAGCGCTCGAAAATCTTTTCATGTTTAGAGAGTCTGAAAAGAGCTTAAAGGGGAATCTAAGGGGGTTCCTTTGTCATTTTTAACAAAGCTTGAAAAAGAGATAAAAGTTTTCTTTGTGTTCAAATATGTTCAATTTACATTTGATCATGTGAAATTCTACATTTCAGTTGTTAAACCTATTCAAAACACCATCAAAATAGATTAAAAATACTTGTTTCATGGATAAAAAAGAATAAAACTAATGTTTACTCGATTAATGTGCAAGAAATAAACATAAAAACAAGTTTTACCATTTATTTTTACCATTTCATATTTACCCTTTGATTTTTGTGCTCTGGAGCAGTTTTTACCTAGAAGTTCACTAGCTGAATGTGGAGGATTCAGTGGACGATTTCTTGTGCCATATGGACTAGCTAGGAGCTGTCTCTATTCTTTTTCATTTCATTTAATTTATTTTCATTTTTAAGCAAACGTTTTGAGTTTTTGAGGCCCCTACGGTTTCAATTTTGATCTCTAGAATCAACGCACCCTTTCAATATCGAAATGTGTGCTGCATTGCACACACTTAGAAGGTTGCATGCATTGCAGTGCACTGTCTCTAAGGGAGGGGTGCGCTGGGCACAAAACCCAAGTTTACACAACTATTTTCTCCCAAAATTTCCGCTTTTTTTTGGCAAAAAATGGATCCTAATTTGTCTAATGGTTGCATTGCAAACATTCATCGGATCAAAATGGTGATTATATGGAGAGAATGGGAGCATAAAGAACAAGATATGATTTCCCTAAATAATCAGGGTATGATTGAGGCCCTAAGGAATTGCAAGTTACTCATGTATTTTTTATTATCTAGCATGCGATAGCAGATTGAGCTTTTACAATTCCTTGTTCGTTCATGGGATCCTACTAATCAGGCCTTTCACATTGGGGACAAAGTGATCCATTTACCATCGATGACATCTACTTTCTGACTGGACTATCGAGGCGGGGTGCCCCCATCTCACTATTAGGATTTTCTAGAGGAGGTGTATTAGTGAGTGACTATATATGGCAGTTCTGCCGAGAAGGTGCTCAACCTAGCAGAGACAGAAAGATTAACATCAGGAATGTTAGTGATTTACCATTGAGGATGATCCTCTTCACCCTCACCAAACTGGCTAGTAACGTGACAGTACACTTCGAAAATAGATCATACATGCAGTGTGCTTTAGAGTGTTTAGAGCCAAAAGTGTTCAACTAGTGTGAGACAGTTCTTTCATCAGTGAAAGAACATTTGACCAAGGTGAAAAACAGAAAGACAAAGAATTTTCGCTATGGGTCGATCCTGATTTCTTTCGCCTTGGAGAGAATTCCACTTATGTAGCCACAACTTATTTCACTGGGTGTATCTAGACATAAAGATTGGTGGATGCAGAGATGGGTAGATCTTATGGCTAGACATGTTGGTTAGCCATTGATCTCCTTTACCCCTGCATTCTTTGAGCGGTTTGATCGACAAGATATGGCCTTCACAAAATATCCATATTCAGGAATAGATTTCCATGGTGATCTAGACTTGATGTTACCAGTTGGAGCATAATGGAGTGCTATAGGTAATTTTTTTGACCAAAGTGTTTTTGATTTTAAAGTTTCTACATTTTTTTGTGTTTTTTGATTATCTCCAAGACTAAACAAAACATTTGTTAATGTATGTAGATGTTGGACCTGTTCGACCTGTGGGGCACCAACAAGAGGCAGGTGGCCAACACAGAGACCTGTTGGGAGAGCAGTTCTCTGAGACTTAGATTTAGTTGAGACATTGGCTGAGCTACAGGACCACATAGAGGGTTTGACCGTAGGCATTTCAGATGTCCAGATTGAGGAGTTGCCTATGTGACTGTAGCGCCACACCATTGGTGTGTCGAGTCATTGGATGAGACTTTTACACATGATAGCACAGACTGTGACCTGTTATCATGAGCAACGCTAGTCTACTTAGATGTTTTTTGCCTACATTTTGAGTTTTTGGGTCAGATGACCAATTTTTGTCTTGAACACAAACTATTTGTAAAAACTTTTAAAACAACTATCTATTTTACTTTTAGAGTTTTATTATGGTTAAGAGATGCACTCCTATTCAACTAATGATGTGAATTGAAAACATTTACTTTACATATGTCACAAATGTCTATTTAACACATAATTCGCTAGAGAATCAGTTAATGTGTTTAGATTTCTAGAAATATGATGATATTGAATAAACTCAAAATACCTTTCCAAAATACGAAATCTAAGGAACATGCGATGAATTATTGGGTTTCAGATGGTATAAACACTAGTAAGTTATAGTACAACTAGTTGTGAATCTAGCTTAATGATGATTCGGTGTATGCCAAGTGAAATGGCATCAGAGAGAATTTCAATAAACGTGCTATACTCAATGATGTTGTTCGTCGATCGACCAATACAAATCCCTCTAAACTCACTAACTCGCTGCTTGGAGTGAAAATGGCCCATGCTCCAAAGGATAAATTCTGCATACTACGACTAGCCCCATAGGCGTAACCAACAAATGGTTTCGAAAAGTTAGACATATGCACCAAATGCAAAGTGGATTACTTAACCAAATAAGAACTCTAAAATAAACACACACACTCATGCAATCAAAGCATATATACAATGAGTTTTACTACATTTAACTAAGCATAGTAACGTTTAAGGTACAACCCATTTCAAGGCTGCGACAATGGAATTCCATCATAGTCTACTAACTCATAGGCACCTTTCATCAAAGCACGCTTAACAATATAAGGGCCCATCTAGAGCGGTTCAAATTTTCCTGTGCCAAGTTTATTGGACTCCTGATCGTAAAGCAAGACTAGGTCACCTTCTGAGAAGACACAAGGATTGACATTTTTATCATATTACGCCTTAATACGTTTCTTGTGCACTTTGTTAGCCAATGCAGCATTACGATGGGTTTCATCCAGATGGATTAACTCTAAGAAAAATGCTTCTTCTTTAGAAGTGTTGGGTAGTAGGTCAATCGCGAGTTTGAGAGATGAGTTTCACATTGGATTGGTAAGACTGCTTCCAAACCATACACCAATTGCAAGGGTGTAAATCCGGTTGCATTTCTCACCGAGGTTCGATATGGCCATAGAGATGAGTACAGGATTAAATGCCAATTTCTTTTATGAACTCTAATCATTCTTTGCAACATGTGCTTAAGGACTTTGGTGATAGCCTCCACTTATCCATTAGCTTGCAGGTACTATGGAGTAGAACTATCATGTGACAGTCCTAACTTGGCGATCAATTCAACCATCATGTGATTGCAAAAATGTGATCCATGATTTGTAACTATGGCTTGTGGTACAACAAACCTGGCAACCACATGGTTGAAGAAAAATAAAGCAGCCGTTTTGCCACTGTTGTTCAATGTTAGCATCGCCTCGGCCCATTTGGTAAAACAATCAACGACAACTATAATATACCCGTGCCCCCCGACTGAAGTGGGGTTACATGTCATAAAGTTAATGCCCCATTTGGTGAATTGGCCAACAACAATGACTGGATGCAGTGGTGCAGGTGGTAATCTAGGTTTTTGGTCAAATATCTCACAAGCATGGAAACTTTTGACAGCGATAATGTAATCTTTGAATATGGTTGGCTAGAAGTAACCAGCATGGAGAATTCTTTGTGCAATAGCGTAGCTAGATAAGTGCCCCCCATAAGCACCTAAATGACATTCATTCAAATCTTTTTTGGCTTCCTCATGAGTGAGGCACCTACGTAAAATTGTATCGACATCACGACGATAAGGTGTATCACCAATTCTCAAATAATCTTTGGCTTGGTATCAAGTACATCACTGTTCAGAGCGATAGATATTAGGCCGAAAATCTTGGGTCTAGAGATAGACCAGTATATCTCCATACCTTGGATCACTTGATGAGATAAGAAGCAAAGAATCAACCAAGATTGATGCTTCTGATGTTAAATCATTGGAGGATGAGGGAAGATCGCAAAGTAACTTAGCAAAGACAAGAGATTTCTTTGATTTAGATTTGATGAACTCTAAATCAAACTCCTACAAAACTACTATCCATTTTGAATATTTTCCCCCCAACGATTGACGTGACAAAATGTATGTCACAGGGTTGCAATATGATATAATGGTAGTTTTACGGAGGAGGATGTAATGACGAAATCTCTGTACAACTTGAATGGCTGCCAAAGCTAAATTTTTGATGAGGGAATACTTACTTTCTGTATCATTGAGATTACGACTCAAGTAATAAATAGGATGTTCAATTCCACTTTCTTCCTGGACTAAAGCCATACCAATGGTTGTATCTGCAATGGAAAAATATAGGTAATAGTCTTTTTAATAGTGTGGGGAATACATTAATGATGTTCTAATAAGGGAATCTTTAGGAGCATCAAAAGAATCTTGTGCAACCTGATCCCAATGGAAGGGTACCGCTTTCTTCAATAGACGCATAAAACCTTTAGCCAACTTAGCATAGTTTGGAATGAACCTCCTCAGAAAGTTTGCCTTCCCTTGAAGTCTCTGTAACTGTAACAAGTTTGAAGGTGGAGGCAAGTCAAGGATTGCCTGAACCTTAATTGGATCGTGTCTAATTCCATCTTTTGAGACTACGAATCCAAGCAATTGACTAGAGCCAACACAAAACACACATTTGTGTGGATTGCATCTTATCTTGTAGTGTCCACACCGTAAAAATATTACTCTCAAATGTTGCAGGTGATCAGACCGCTTTTTTGAATGAGCAGGTAAATCATCAAGATAAGGTTGAAAAATGTGCTTGATGTCATGCAAGGCATAATTCATTTCCCTCTGAAATGTAGCTCCTGCATTCTTCAAACCAAAAGGTAACTTTCAATAGTCGAATGTGCCCCAAGGATAAATAAAAGTTGTTTTAGAATGGTTCTGTGGGTGGATATTGATTTGATTGTAGCCATAAAATCCATCCATGAACGAAAAGATTTCACATCCGATACATTTGTCAATAATTTGGTCAATAAAGGGCGTAGGATAATTGTCTTTTGGATGTGCTTGATTTACATCCCTATAATCGATGCACACTCGAATTGTCCCTTGTTTTTTCATTATTGGAACAATGTTAGATACCCAGTCAGTAAGAGGTATAGGGAAAATGAATCCAACACGCAAAATTTTTTCAACCTCTGCTTTAATAGCAACAACTTTCTTAGGACGAACATGTCAAAGTTGCGGTCATACTATTTTGACATCAGGGTACATTTTAATCTCATGTTCAACAATGCTTGAGTCAATTTCTGGCATCTCCTCATAAGACCATGCAAAAGTATCTCTAAATTCATGAAACAGAGCATGGTAATTATCAAGTTTCAATGGATAACAAGATTTGCTAACTTGAATGTTCTCTACAATATTAGGCTTGGTCAAGCTGTTTATAGAAATTGTTTTTTCTATGTTGGACAAATTACGCTCAGAATCTACAGTTTCTACTCTAACAGAATTCGACAAGAAATCAACAATTGATGGATGGTTTAGTTTGTTTGAATAATCTTGATTGTCATCTAGAGGATGGGAACAATGATGATAATCTCCCCACAATTCCTTCCTATCATCATTGATTGGATTATTCCTTCATCCGTAGAATGTATACGTGAAAAAGGATCTGAAGAGGTACCATATTTTAACAACCTATCTACCCATACAACAGTTGAGTGCGGATTTGAGTTTGCCACACAATCCCAAAAGATTGATTGTTATGATAATTCAATGGGGCTTAATGGCAACACCTCAAGATTACCATCAACTTCAAATTGGTTGGAAATTCTCCTTAAATCAGATGAGGTGGAGGAAATCATGTTGCAGGATTCTACTCTTTCCACTTTCACCAAATCAAATGTTGACGGGAGGGTAAAAGCACCCTTTAGGGAAGGGTCTTTAAAGAGACCTACTCCAACACTTTGAAGTGAGAGCGGGGGTCTGTGTACCAATGGAATGCTTCCTGTATCCTGTGAACTATTGGAAAAGAAGGCTAGCTGATCAATGACTATGATTCCACCCTTAAATGGGAATACAATATTACGAAAGTACGTGGAAACCACAACAACCATAGCATATACCAAGGCCTTCCTAGTAAAATGTTGTAATCGAGGGGTCCATCAACTACCTCAACTTCAACAGTAACTGCTTTTCCCCCTAGTTTGATTTGCAGGTTACTCAAAATCCCACATGGAGTATATGTTCTTCCATCAAAATATTTCAACGTGGTTGGTGATCGTGACAAAAATGGTGAATGAAGTGTTTTCCAGTAGCTCATGGACATAATGCAAATAGATGCCCCCTCGTCAATAATAGTTCGGTGAAAATTCTTATTGAGAGCTTTTACCTGGATTAGGAAAGCTAATTGCGCTGGTAACTATGGTGAATATCCTGCATGGTTAAAAACCACAAGATTTGAATCCGTAGGATCTATTCCACCTATTGCTGAAGGTGAAGGTGATTGAGCAAGATCTTCTACTATGTTATAGTTTTGAGCTACTCGAGCCCAAGGGTTGAATGTTGATTTGTGCACAACTCCCTTTGGTGGTTTTATTGTAAATTTCGGTATAATAGGTGGAACAACTTCATATGAAGTTGAGGTCAAAGGATTAGGTTGATCAGTGGCTTGATTATTCGACGACGACGGATTTCCATAATCATTATTTCTTGTTGACACCAAAACATCGTTTTGTGGCTTTGTGATGGATAACATGAGTACTTGGGATGTGGAAGCATGGTCTGTTGCAACCAAATGTGTTTCCGGGATTGGAAATGGATTTGTTAACACTACCGATGTGTTTGAAGTCTTTAAAAGTTTAGAGACCTTAGAGCGATGTCGAAAATCCCTTTTATAATGCTCGTCATTACATATCAGACATGGATGATGAGGTTTCCTTGCCGCAGTAGAGGAATCAGATGATTTCTCTGGAGGGGAATTTTCTTGTTTCTTTTTGTTCTTCCCTTTTTTCTTGCCTGCAGGTTGCTTTGGATTTTTGCCTTTGTCAAATGACATGGAATTAATATTGGAGGCAAGAGTAGTTTTTGATGCATTGGTAGTTTGATTGCAAATATCAAGAGTTTGACCAGATGGTCTTCCTACTGATTGTGTGCTTGAAGAACCAATCACATCGTCGCCGACATGAGAGTCCTTACTCGATTGTGGAGGAGATGGAACAATGAAAGTTGGTCGACGTGCATTGGGAATTTTATCATAGAGCTTGCCGGATTGTGTGTAAATAAAATCCAAGTATTGGGCACGAGAAATGACTTGCTCTTCCATGACAACTCCACCTTTTTCCACATCCTCGGTGATTGATGGCAACAAGGATTTTATGAACCACTCAGCTAAAATCTGATCGGGAACATATGTCTTAACCATTCAACAACAATGGTGCCACTCATGAATATGATCTGATATATGGGTAGAAGTAGTCCGTTTAAATTTGGTTAGGAGCTCCATTCTAGTCTCGTATTTGATAGGTAACTGGAAGTGGGTCAAAAAAGTAGTGGCTAAAGAGGTGAAGTTATTGAAAGAAGCTCTTGGTAATTCAATGTACCATTTAGCATCTGGACCAATAAGTGTTCTTTGGAAAAGACAAAGTTTGATTGAATCATCAATTAAGGAGTTAGATGAACACCACAAATGAAAGGTCATAAGATGCTTTGATGGGTCTTCTCCAGGATTTTCGTTAAACTTCAGAATATTAGATGGTAACTTATGCGGAATTACCGGCCACCAAGGTGCATATAAGATTGGATCTTTAGTGAGTTGATTTAAATATGGTAATTCTAAAGTTGCTACGAATGGCAACTGTTGATTCGAATCAGGTTGAGCATACCCAGGATATGATGGAATTGCCTGACTAATAGGTTTTGCATACCAACATAGGGCATCTGAATTTGGTAAACTTGGTATGGTTGTTGAAAAAAACCAGTATAAGGTGGTTGTTGATAACCAAATTGAATGTGTGGTTGCCCATAACCTGCAAAGCCTTATTGACCTTGACCTTGGTAAGCTTGAGAATGACCAAAACCAGGTTGAGCCTATGAAACAGGTCCAAACTAAGTTTGGAACTACTGGAATTGGGGTTGTTGAAATTGAAGATGCCATGGTTGTTGAATCAATTGTTGTTGTTGTTGTTGGTACCGCTATTGTTGATTCAATGGTTGTTGTTGTCTAGCAATGAAAGGTTCGCCAGGTTGTGAATAAACTATACTTGTGTAAGCCTAGGTCAGTCTAGATAAGGATACACTAACCTGTGATTGTTGTTGGACTCCAGAAACAAGTGGTCGTTGTACAACAACTTGAGGAATTTGAACTTCTTGACTTGAAACTTGTGATTGCAAGGTAGAAGGATCAGTTTGAACAGGTTCAAATACAACAATTTGAACTTGTGACTGTGGTACAATAGTAACAACAGGTGTAGTAGGAATAGTTGACACAATTTGCATTGGTTGTGTTGGATACACAAGCCTTGGTTGAACTGGCATTGTATGTTGTCATTGACAAACTCTAATTCCAGGTTGACCTGAATATTGTGGAATATTACCAGATGGTAGTCCCCTAGAATAAGGAGGATACAGTGAATATGCATATTGCTCTCCATATGGTGGCAATCCAGTATTTAATGGATCCTGCATATCAGTATCAAACTATTGAGTTCCCATTAGACTCAGTTAAGTGATACCACTTTGCCCAAATTGGTGTCGCTTTGGGAGGCAAAGGCAGTTGTCTTGTTGTTCTCCACGAACAATGGGGTATGGGTTGATTTTCCTCCATGATTGCTGATTAATTTTACTATCAAGAAAGAAATAAACAAAAAAGGGGTATACTAGGCAAAAGGTTTACCAAGCAACTGTGAACTACAGAATACCTCCTAGCAAACTAAGAAGCATGAGCAGGCAATCTCCCTGAATGCTGTGTTTGGTGTATCACAATTTACAAGGTGACCGACTCGGTTACTTAAGTATGGATAGCAACCTAGAGTTGTCCTCCCATATATACCGGAAGGTACGTGGAGGCCCAGTCTGTATAAGTGCTATCTAATGCAAAACCACATAGTGAGAGTATTCCCATATGCTTTACGTATTGTAACACTACCCTATATACCCGAAGGTACATGGACGAGCTATGATATACTCACGTACATGGAATGAGGTATCACACGAGATGTATTGCAGACAAGTTTGTGACATCTGTTTTTTTTTACGATGCCGGAACACGTCTCTAGCCTAGACCCACTAAATGTTTGTGTTAATGACAATGCTCCATTAGGTAAATTAACGTTTATTTTAAGTTGATCTTTCTTAGGAATTTTCCTTTCGAGTTCACCACATGATGTATTCTGAAATTCCTAGGAATGAAACTATCATGATAAGCATTCTTTCTATTCAATTTAATGATGAAAATCCTAGCTACTTAGGGATAGGGCAATCAGATTTCTTTTGATCAAAGAGAAAAGAGCACAATCTAAATGCAAATTCCCTATACTATTCCTTATCAACACACACAAACTTTTTCAATGTAACATGCATGTATTTCTTTTCAGTTTCCCTTAATGTGAATGAACAAAAGGAAAACTAATGCACAATCGATCAATAAACTCTTTTCATAAAAATGACGACTTTGCAACAATTTCTTTCCAAGGAAAGGAAGACTTTACGACACTTTCATTTTCAAAGAAATGAGGAATTGCGACACTTTCAACAAAAAGACTAATCATTTTCACACATCAATCAATCGATATTTCATGAATGAATATTTGACGACAATTCAATTTTCAAAGAAAAAGGTGATTTTATGACACTTTCTTTCGCTAAAGATTAGTCAATCAAAAACTAACTTTCGACTATAGATTGAAAATGACAAAGTAAATACATAAGCAACATTTATCAATCCTAGTCTACGTAGGGCCAGGTAAGGAGATGAAACACTATTTTTAGAGATAAGACATCATTGACATTCAACAAATCATTCAAACAGGAGAAGATTGGCTCAAAAACTTCAGCTCCTAGATGATAAACTGATCCTCAAGGGATCAGTGCAGGCAACAGTGAGAGACAGTGCACTGAAGCGCACTGGATCTATGTGGGAAGTGCATTGCAGCACACTATGTCCTTCATTGGGTTGCACTGGTGACAATAAACAATTTTGAAGACAATTTGGCACCGTTTTGGCTCAATTTTCAATGAAAGAAGACTGGAATTCAATCAATGACCACAAGTACAGTATGTAGAAATGTCTTAAGAGTCTGATAAGCTACTAAGATGGATGATCTATCAAAAATAGAGTCGCCAATTTGTTTTGGGAAGTTTTAGTGTCTACGGGTAAATACTTAAACCCCTAGACTAGTAGCTAAGTCTAGAACAACAGTGCAAAGCATTCTATACTTTTTCTATGATCAACAGATTAAATAAGAGGTAAAGAAGCCTACCTATAGCTTTTGCTTACTCCTTATCTCCCTTGATCAATTTTTTCACTCCTCTCCATACTTAATCCGCTTGAAGAGTACCTGCACACAAACAGAAGACAACAACCGATCAAAGCATATGATAATGATGTATTGATTAAACATAGCATGGAATCAAGTACATGATACACATATGAAATCATAAATGAATAACACAAGCATATGGAAAAAGCTTTGAACACTTTATTAGTAAAAGGAAGAGTTACAACCCATTGCTCGATTCAATATCACTCCTCCAGTTCAATCCCGTCCTCTCCTCATAACAAGCAAGACATTTTGACATCATTAAAACACTTGAAGTCAACTCAAGTCTCATACTGACAACATCTCCCTATAGTTCAATAATTTCCAACTCCTGATCACTTAGATGAGTGGTCTTTTTATAGGTGAATGAAGGAATTTATGCCATAAATGGTGATATTGAATACCCTCCCAAACTTAGAATTTAGTTCCATGGAGAAAGGGATAGGGATTAATGTTCCTTAATTCCATTCCTCATCCAAATACGAGCTCAAAGGAGTAGCTAGCCTTGAGAAACTTCTAGAGGCATCCACTGGATAAGGAATCTTTCAAACCCTCATGGAAATTCACTCAAATTCGCCCAACACAGGCCAATGAGGGACCAAGTGCATTGCATAGCACCATATCAATGTATGGTTTGCATTGCAGTGCACCCTAATGAAGGCCTACCTGCTCTGATCTTCTTAGAGGTAGTTTTTGGATGATTTTAGTCACCAAACTTCTTGGGAAGCTAGGCATTCTAATGATTGACTTCTTTAGGGCATGTAACAACTGAATTAGGGTTTGATGGGCCCTAATAGTACTAATCTATAGGTTGGGGTTGATGTGCCCAAATGGATCTGTAACACCTATCCTTCCAGGCTATATAATTTGAGCTACCTTTTAAGGCATACACGAGTCTCAAACTGTAGAAATCCATTTGTCAATCCTCGAGAATGTATTGAAAATTAAAATTTCACTTATAACCCCCAAACTCAAAACTTCAAAATCTTCTCTAGTATATTGTCTTCATCTCTGATACAATGTAGGTTTTTCTGTAGATTCAAATCTCATGTGATGTACTAAAACACAACACAAGAATCTACTCTACTCTTTAAACAGTTGAAACAAATAGATCGATGAAAACAATAATAGACAAGAGGAAGATAATCAAAGACACATAAAAAAATTGTGGCTATGGGGAAAGCCACTGCTCAAAACCTCGACTATCTATTGCATTAATCAGAAATTTGAGTGATAATACAAAGCTTGTTCTCACAAGAGCAATTCCTGCACAGGTATGATCAACTCTTTGCCTCACAATCCTACTCTCGCTAACATTTAGCCAATTCTGCTGCCTGGCAAGCCCCTATTTCCTTCCACAATTCCTATAAGGGTCAACCCATATTTAATTGGGAAATCCTTCCTCCATAAGTGTGCAATCCAAAACTAGGTCCTTCTCTAATTGCATGCATGACCTGTATAACTTAGATCATCATACAATTGATAGTACATTGTCCCTACACTCTAGTCACAACTGGGTATTTTTTTGAACTATCATGCATGAGTTTATCATGAGGTAATATTCAGTTAGCTAGAGTATCACTGAGGATGCACTAGTGCGCCAACTCACTACTAGACCTCTACTAGTTCCACAAATAGTTAGAACTAGTTTAACTGTCTGTAACTTAGTCAAACTAAGTTATCTAATTACAACTCAAATAAACTCATCCTGGACCCCTAAAATTTAGGGATAACATATACATGAATGCATAAATACTTCCAACTCGAAATTCCTAATGTAATTAAGTTAATTAACCTTAATTAACTATTTACAAGTTGATATGAGAATAGAATTCACTCTTAATTCATAGTTTAATTCAAGCACAAATTAAACTAGAATTTTTTGTTGCCATTTCTCAACAGCCTTGCATTGATGAATAGACCCTAACTATAATGATGTTTATGCGTGGATGAACTTACTTGTTATATGTCTATATTCTATGATGTTTATGTTATACATGTATCACACTGACTTGTTGATAATGTAGATGAGGTAACCTCTCCAAATTTTACTAAGGTACGTTGATTTATTGTGATTTAGTTTATCTGACATATTATGCATTGTAGGAAAGAGATCAAATGGATAGAAAGGTGGTAGACTACATAGAATCTCCCTATGCATAAGATGAGTAGCATGGTCTAGGACACTCTTCTGATTTGGAAGATACCTTGAGAAGCTTGAAGGATAAGATAAGGAGATGTAAGGTTAATGCAATACTTCTTCAGAGTTTGTCAGAATTGCAGCGACAAGGGCCACTTCAGATCAACCACTCATAGGAGGAAAAACTAATAGGGCATATGGCCATAGGTCTCCTGGTAGACACATGTCGTATAGATTTTATAGGGTGAGAGATGGAAGGTTGTTGGACACTCTGAATAGAAAGGGTGATGAGCACAAGTACTATTATAGTTTTGATTCTGATAGATATCATGATCATCATCGTTATCATCCTTATAGGAGGAGTGATGTGGGATACTTGCCGAATGAAGTCAAGCAAGAAAAACCACCTACTTTTGATGGAGACATGAAGAAGCTGGAAGAGGAAAAGGCCTGGATTCTTGGGATGAACAAATTCTTTGAGTAGCATGAGTACACAAATAACATGAAGGTCATAATAGATATCTTCAACTTGAAAGGTAAAGAATACATCTAGTGGGAAGATGTTAAGAGGGTCAGATACAACAGAACTTATGAATTGAGTTGGTGGGAGTTAAAGAGGCTTTTCAGGAAGAAGTACTTGTCAAAGAGATACTACGACAGTAAGGCCAAAGAGTTATATGAACTAAAGATGGGGTCGATGACAGATGAAGAGTACACGGCCAAGTTTCTAGAGCTATTGAGGTATGTACCATATATTACTGATGAGAAGGATAAAGTTCAATGATTTGTCAATGGTTTTCCATTAGCATTTAGAGATCAGATTGAGTATGATGAGCCTTGGTCACTTGAGGAAGTGTTGAAGCTTCGAAAATCACTATGACAACATGGGGGAAAACCACCCGGTTCAACTGGGGATAATGGGACTAATTTCCTAGAAGAGATTTTGATAATGTTGATGGGGTGATATTTGCTATAAGGGGGAAATGATTGAGCTAAATGTAATCTAATCTAACTAATAAACACATACATATATCTTAATTTAAAACTATTTAACTATAGATATACCCAAGAATTAAATACAATATGTGATCGACAATGATATACTACAAAAATCGGTAATAAAGATCATTCAACTGTAATAAGAAGTTAAATCGTTAACAATAATCGTTTTGGATAAATCGTTAGACAAAGCGATTAAGAGAAATATATCGCATATAAAATCATTCATGTATTCAGAATAGAATCAAAGTTAACATCATACAAAAGTGCAATGTTTTGAAGAATGTTTTGGATAAAATTTATGGACCCCTCTCTAAATGCATGAAATGGGTTTAAATACTAAACTATATGTCTTAGAATATATTATTACAAAAAATAGCTACAGAGGTTTAAACGACCTTCCTCATAATATTCAAAAAATAAAACTAAAAGAAAAATAAATTAAATGACTAACTCCTTTGGACTTAATCTCTACGATTGCAAATAGTAGTCATTGGCTTGAATTGAGTCGGTTGGCCGATTGCAGATTTTAACTTCCCAAAAAATATGGCATCTATTAGTGTTGGCACCATCTTTTGTGTAGAGGTTGTTAAGCATCTCAAGGTCATCCACTGACTGTGTGGTTTCACTAAAATCTGCTAGTATGCTTCCCAGTTCAGCCTGTTTATCTGTCTGTTTGCCTCCTCCTTTTCTTGCGCTACCTGTCTCCACTACTGCTCCGACCATTTGAAATTAGGAAGAAATACTGGTATACATTCCATAACAAGATTTCTGCCATGAATATTTTCATTGATGGCTTCTATTATGTCGTTTATTGCTGTCACTGCTATTGTTGTTTCCCTTTCTGCTTGTTTCAACCAAGAATTCCAATCTGTAAACAAGATGTCTTTATGATATTCCTCCATCTTTGGCAAGTCAGCTTTTCTCCCATCCTATGATTCTTGCTAGGTGATAAAGTTAGAAATCCTTTTATGGATTTCGTCATACTCAAGTCTCATGTCAACGACTTGGTTTGTTAAATCATCACGGATTTTGCAATATGGACTTATTTGTGAGAATTTCTAGCAAAGTACTTCCTTTTGTTGCATTAGTAGGGAATTAAGGCTGAGCGCTTCCTTTATAAACTCATCGATGTGCAGATTATCCTTAAACTTATCGATCATAGATTGTATCCACACATCTCTTTCTGCTAAGCTGGCCTGATGTTTTATTCTCATCTATTCGAATTCCTTTTGGAGATGGGCTACTTGTAATTCTACTTGCTGGTTGGATTTTTCCTGAGCTAATTAATGTTCTAACAACACAATTCTTTGTTCCTTTTCTTTGAGTAGCATTTGGCCCTTTGTTTCTTTGTCAATAGTTTCTCTGGCATAGGCTCCTATGAATTGCGGAAATTTTGTGAGATTTTTAGATGGGTCCATGGGCAAGTCCTTCCATACAATGTCCATTGGTTCATTTTCAAAACTTGTAATAGCTACAATGTCCAACTTTATTTTCATCCTTTATCTTTTGACTACAACTTTGTGGGCGAGACTATAAAATACATCTAGAAGAGGTATCTCTTCATCTCTCAAAACAATTTCTAAAGTAGGAGTAGCAGGAATGATTTCAATGTCCTAAGTGCCCTTAGGTCTTTCTCTTATCGTTTCTAGATTTGAATTGTGTTGCATTTTCTTAGGAGTCTATATCTCAGATTTTTGCTTAAGGTTTGAATCTGTGTGAAGCTTTTTGTTGAACTGTTCCCATTCCTGTTCCAAATTAATAATTGGGCTTTAACCTGACTGAGCTGATGTAGAGGCAAATTCTACTAGTTTCTTTGTTGAGGTTTGCTCAGGCGTCTCTTCTCTAATTCTAGTTGTGTCCTTCTCGAACTCTTTATTGTGTTTCCTCCTCCATTTTGAGACTCCTGCTCTGAGTGCTCTAACTCATGCGTAGATATCTTTTGGGTTTCTTCTTCAAGGTTTTCTTTAGAGATGTCCTCCAAGCTTACACTGGGAGTTGGATCCCTTATTGGTTCTATCTGTAATAGGTCCAATGGGACCTTCAATAATCCTTTTTCCTTATACACATGGAAATCCCTAAGATCACCTGGGGTACTGATGCCAAATGCCAAATTCCCTAGAATTTCTCTTCCTTCTATATTCTATAATAGCCTTAGCCAAATTGTCTCATAGAATTTGAGCCCTGTTCATTATTGTTGCATTCATTGCTGCAGATATCAATGGGAGCCATTTTGGGGAAAACTTGGTGCTATCGGGTCTATCGAACAATCTACATATCATTGATGTTGCAAAACTATGAGGGGGAGAAATTGATGCAGTAGAGTGCATAGCCATTTTATCCCATTTGACCTTGCCTTCGTTTGATGTCTAGGTCTGCGTGATGTCTTCTGGGACTTCATTTTCCTTGGCAGATTTCTCAAGGAATTGTTTGTTGTCAAACTTTTGTGGCTCAGGTAACTAGTACATCAGTTATACGTTGTCTGCTGAGAAAGACCCCATGACCTATTGCCTATGATTCCTGAATGTTCGGTTTGCAATGTCTGCCTCGTTAATTACCCATTTGACCATGTCCATGTAAGAAATTATTTTTGGTCATGCAACTATGTGGTGCAAGAAAGAGCATGCCGTTTTGAAATAGGAGGCATCAGTTGACTCTTGGGCATCTATCATGGCCTTTGTTTCCAGTGGCCTGGGTTGCTCATTTTCTAACAAGTTGTACATGGCCTCCTATGTCGTAGTTCCTCCGTCTCTACTACATGTAGTATCGGAGAAAAGAGGGATCATTTCTGATTTCTCGGATGCAGCTGCCTTTCCCTTCTTTCCCATTATTTCTAACAATGGTCCCTATAGATTTTTCCTAAAATGGAGCAAAGCAGTAGTTATCGGATAAACACAGTTAAGAAGGACAATGAGAATGAATGATACAGATAACCTCAAAAGGTGACAAGAAAGGAGTTTTAATCAAACACAGATGAAAAGGTATCGTATCACATCAAGTCACTTTTTAACGTAAATGTCATTAACCTACATTAAATAGCCACTAATGGTCTCTTATCGTTGCCTTTATTACTCATTAATATATCGCATTGCAAACATGGGAAGGAAAGCTTTTAAGGTAGCGGGCTTAAGCTGCAAGAATGTGGCTTTGCAATTGCGATGAAATATCACAATTCACATTATCACATATTTTATTTTGTGCTTTCTTGAAGTTTATTTGGATTCTGTGGGATGCGAGATAAGAGACATATTCTTTTAGAGCGTAGTTTGTTTGATGGAGTAATTACCTTATAAAGTGTTTTTCATTACATGACAGACTTAATTACCATTTATGACATTTGCTTCTATCGGGTCTGGGCTTTTATCGCATTTTGTAAGATCGCGTAGTTCATAAGATTTAGACCTTTTTTGAAGTATTTTGACATGATGCGATAATGTGGACTAGTACTATCGCAATATCGCATCTCACATGTTTCATCATGCTTTATAGGTTTGTGTCCTTTGTGAGCGACGATGTGCGATTGCGATAAGGACTTTATTTTTTAGGAAATGCCTTAGGTTTTAGCTTTAAATGAAAATCCCATTGATATTTAAATTAAGTGTGGTGATCCTTTTGATCACAATTTGTGGGTTTTGTTTGTTAATAAGGCTTTTACATATTTGGTCCAGCAGTATGCGAAAAGGCGAGAATTTGTAGTTTTCAAAGGATTTTGACTTGATATCTCGATTTATTCCTAAAAGTTCATAGGAACGTGCCTAAGTTTACTAAATTTGTTTTCTAGAGGGTTTTTATTAAGGGTCCCCATTTATTGATGGAATATTAGCTATTAAACTAATAAATGGGGGGGGTTGTTGAATAACACAACAATTGGCGATTCATTGGAAGAACCAATTATCTCTGATAGTGTTTTGAAATTTCAAAAACTTCCAAAATAAATAGAGTTCAGAAAAATAGGAAACCCATGAAATATAAGATAAGTAACATTTCTCTGAATAATAAAAACAAAATCTACCTAATTATCATCCATTTGATTATCCTCTTCAATATGAAAAGTTCTTTGTCTGCATCAGCCATTACTTGGTTTTAAAGATAAAAGCAAGGGGTTCTCGCAAATTAGATTTTAGATGTACTCAGTTGTCATAGGCAGAGCCTCTGCTACTAGTAGGCATCCATAGCCTCAACATGGTTACCTTTTAACCATAAATGATTATGTATCCCATCTAGATAAGATTGCAATTTTTAGAGATAAATTTAGATTCATATACTTGCTCCTTTTTCCTTTATTTTCTAAACAATCCCTTATTCTTAAAAATTTCACTTTTTCTCCTTAAAGGTGATTGTCTTAGTTTGGTGGCCAAAATTGACAATGCCATTCACTGGTTGTAACTTAATTGAACAAGTTGTCTCATGATGAGACCCCTTGTCTTTGATTAACATAATCTTAAGCGATTACCTTGTTTTGATGTGTAGTATTAGTAATGTCAGCTTGTTACTTCCCTATGATCATGGTAAGTCATCTCTTGATAAGACCTCTTATCCTTTAAGTTTAAGCATATTTTAGAATTACACTCTAAAACAGAAAAGCTTACTATGTGGGGAGAATCATTGACTATTTAAGAGTTTCTGGATGACGATTTTAGAGTTAAGGATGCTTTTCTACAGAGAGTCTTTGCTTTGTTATAGAAACTTTTTTTAACTGATGGTAGAACAAAGGTTTCTTTACAAAGTTGAGTTTTAGCAAAGGACAAGTAATTTTGGTAGAGAACAAGTAGATTTCAGAGTAATAGAACTTAGCCTATGTTTCAAATATGAAAATCATCTTCTTAACAATCCCTACTTATACAAGAAAAAAGACAAAATATAAAAGAGATTATTTTTGTAAAGGCCAAAAGTAAATGATATCTAACTTTTATTTTCACAAAAAGTAAAGACAATAGTGTACAAGGGATAGAAGAGGTTATCTTCCATGATTTTTTTTTTTTAGAATCTGCCCATTAACAGGAAGATAATCTCTTTTGTCTCATAAATCTTACAATAAAAAGGTTGGTGGGCCTATTTGTTCCACAATCTGAAATGGGCCAAGCCACATTCTTTGGAATTTGGTATGCTTACCTTTTTTCTCATTTGATTTATCCCACTTTAATACCAAGTCTCCACGCTAAAAGGATTTTGAACTTACAGAATTCGCATCAAATGATGTTTTGACTAACTGTTGATGATGTGCATGTGTGATTTTAGATTTTTCCCTTTCTTCTTCGAGCTTAAGAATTTTTGATTGTCTTAATTGCATAGAAGAGAAAGGAGTTTATTCAATAAATTGAACTAGGGATAGAGAGGGAATACTTACATTTTTAAGGAGGACAACCTCTTTCCCATATACCAAATTAAATGGAGAAGTGCCTATTGAGGCCTTTTGTGTTATTCGATCTGCCCATAGAGAAAATGTTAAAGCTTTGTGCCAGTTTTTCTGACTTTGATCAACAATTCATTTGATTATTGTTATGACATTTTTGTTTGTTAATTCAGCCAAGCCATTTCCCTGAGGATAATATTTAGCAAAATATTTAAGTTTAAAACCTCTTTTAAGAGAAAATTTTGTCATAGCATTGCTTGTAAAATAAGATGCATTGTCAAACATGAGGGTATATGGTAGACAAAATCTGGTAATAATAAATTGATCAATGAATTCAATGATGTTTTCAGAATTGACTACCTTAAGTGGAATTGCTTCCACCCATTTTGGGAAGTAATCAGTTGTTGTAAGGATATATCTATGTTGCTTTGACGAGTGAGGAACGATCTCACCTATTTATGATTACTTTTTTAATCAGTTTAAAAGCTTCATGCTCAATATGTCCCCATCTAAATATTTTTTTTAATCATAGATTGGAGAGGTAAAACAATTCGTGAAAATTCAGTGACAAATGTTTTGACAAAATTTATCTAGCCTAGGAAAGATTGCATGGATTTTTTGTTATGAGGTAAAGGGATCTCATAAATTTTTCTAAATTTATCATATCCTATCAGGATTGATAAGAATTCGTTATTTGGATACGATAAATCCAAGGAACTTTCCTTCACTCAGAGAAAAGAAATATTTCTTAGGGTTAAGAGAAATCCCATACCTCTAACAATGCTCAAAGATTTGTTTTAAATTATTTAAATGATTACTGTGCTTTTTGGAATACAAAGTTATGTCATCTAAATAAATTACCACTGATTTGTTCACCAAACCTTTGAAAGCTATGTCCATAGCTCTTTGAAATGTTGCACCAGCATTGATTAATCCAAATGGCATCTTTTGATAGGCATAGATGACCCTTTAGGTTTGAAATGTAGTCTTTAGTCGGTCATATGGATGTACTAAAATCTGATTATAACCTGAAAATCCATCCAGAAAAGACATTAGTTCTGAGCCTACAACTAATTGCAGTATCTGTTCCATAGGAGGTAATGGAAACTTGTCCTTCTAACAATATTTATCGAGATTGCAAAAGTCTATACATATTTGAATATCACCATTCTTTTTTTTGACTGGAACAAAGTTAGAAATCCACCTTGAATGCATGACAGGGAAAATTATTTTAGCCTTGTGAAACTTATTCAGTTTAGCTTTGATCTAGTTTTATAAATTTGGATGAATCTTTCTCAACTTCTGTTACGCAGGATTTTCATCGGATATCATGGGAATGGTATGTTGAATGATGGAAGTGTCATATGTCTTAAGATCTTCATAGTTCCAAGCAAAGAAATTTGTGTATTTCTTAAACAAATGAATAAAGACTGATTTTTCATCTGATGTAAGACCAAGTCCTAGATTGATATTTTGAGGTTTAAGGTTAGTTCCAAGATTAACTAGTTCAAACCTAAAAGTTGAACTTTGAATTTTTGAGTTTGTATGTTTCTTGAACTTGTCCTTGAGATCATATAAATCTTCCAGCTTAACAACATATTTAGGTAAATTTACTATTATTTCTTACTTGAGCTAGTTGTCATGCTAATCTTCATCAATTATTTGGTTGTCGTAAGAGCCTTCAGATGTTAGAAAACTTATGATATCCAAATCATTATTAAATACTCGACAATTGGTAATATTGTTGGGAATAGAAGGCCTAAAAATTAATTCAATAGAAAAGAAATAAGGGTTATAATCTCATGGTGGGATGAGCTTGGATGCAACATTAGCCAAAGGATCGACACTTGAATTTTGGACTCTTGGGATAGGGGTGTTAGTGTCAGTCTTAAGCCCTCCATCGGTGATCAAACAGCTCTTTGCATATGCATATGGGTGTCTCATCAGCATCAGTTTTTCATCCCGTTAGGCATGCCATAACACTGATGGAGGAGCTGGTCTTGTTCCCTTCTTGGCTTTGCTGGAATCAGGTCATATCATTTGAAAAAACTTGTGTCACACTTGTTTCATTTTTGTCTTGAAATTACAAGTCTAGGTCTAGGGTTTCAGTCAAAATCATTGCCAGGTCATGAGTCAAAAGTCTGATGGTCTTCAACAAGCCAGAAGGAGGTTTGTAATTATGTTCTATTGATATTTTTCATCTGCTACAGCTTATTTTTACCTTGGTTTTAAAAACTCTGTTTTTAAAGCCAAGGTCATGTGAAAATGGAAACAATAAAGAAAATTTTCAAAAATCTTCAGAATGCCGGAAACAACCCTGGTTTCTTCCTCAGAATCCATCAGAGAATCAACCTGCAAAAAGAACCAAGTGAAAACACTCAAAAAATCAATTTCAAGCAAAGTGCAACTTAAAAAATAGTGTTAAATTAAATGCCAAAACATGCAACATTTGAAAGTGGGTTTGATGTTTTATTTTTTTTTAAATGTGGACCTATAAAGACCAAAAAGCCCTCTTCATGGCCTCATTATACATTGAGAAACTTGCAAGACACAAAGAGAAGCAAAGAAAGGCGATTTTGCTGCGATTTTAGTCATTTCTGGAGGAGCGACTAGTCGAGTTGGAGGTGCGACTAGTTGGGCAGGTGCGACGAGTCAGAGCTGCTCCCACAGTGTAATTTTTGAACTGGAGCGACAAGTCAGAGGGGTGCGACTAGTTGAGTGGGAGGTGCAATTAGTCGAGCTGGGTTTGCCAGAAACGTGCCAAATCACCCAAATCGCCCTCCCAAATTGCTAAATCGACCAGGTAAGCTCCAAATTCATCTATGATAACAAGGAATAAGTGAATGATGACATGTCTCATGGTTTTCTTCTTCAAAAATTTGCAAGAGAAATGGTGAATTTAAATGTGTTCAATGTAGGCAAATCTGGTAGGGTTTTGTTTGTTTTTCAAGGTAAAATCCCTCTTATCCCATCCTTGTTCCCTTAGCAATTAAAATTCACAAATGTTGTTGCATGTTTATCTTATTATTTCATTTATATCGTTTGCAAGAAATACAAGGTTTCCATCCCATATTCCTTCAAAATCTTTCCCTTCCCAAATTTCTTCGCTAAACCCTAATATCCTTCATGTTCCCACAAACCCTGAAATGCCCTTCTCCTTCCCACAACAAGCAAATTACATGGACCTACAGCAAGAAAATAAAACAAAAAGAATAAAAAATA
>APFE030120390.1:0-15020 GCA_000404065.3 Pinus taeda | reverse complement strand
GGTGCTTTCTAGACTAATCCTTAGCTACTTTCTAATCGTGCTTTACACAATACTATGTGATATAGGCAGAGAGTTAGAAAGAGCAAAATATTATCACTAGTCTTTAAAGTAGATTTTTTCATTTTCATCATTTATTAGACTTACTTTTAGCTACTTCTTAATCGTGTCTTACACAGTACTATGTGTTAGAGGCAGAGAGTTAGGAAGAGATAAACATTATCATTGGTCTTTTAAGTGATTTTCTTACTTTTTATTTTGCAGCAGCATGAATTGTGTCTAATACCATTAGAAAGTGGTTCTTTGCTTTCAGTTCATTTTAATTCATTTATTTCCTTCAAGTATTTTCCTTTTCAGCAAGCAGTTAGAAACCACTAATCACACACCCTCACTCATCTAGAATTCACTCCACACACATCATCACTCATTTGTTTATAAATACATCACTCCACCTTAGGAAGATAAATTAATCACAAACAACACCCCCAAACGACAAAAAAGCTTTAAGAGGTTGCTTAAGTACATATAGTACACCTTCACTTCATCAGCTTACGAGCCCCGGGTTGACAATTAATGATATCAATTTAGGAATACTAAATTGACCAAACAGATCGTACTCATATAATTGAAAGTATTTGTTAATATTAATAAGCCAAGCTTCTGCTGCTTCTTCCAACTCTCCATCGAAGTGTGGCGGTTTTATCTTCCAAAACTCTCCTTGCAATTCTATCTGCTATCTTTTTTATGTTGGGTGCCCAGAGGCATTATCTGACTTCTCCTCTCGATTCTCTTCCCCACCACCTGTCCCTTCATGCTCTGTATGATAATCTTGTTCTTCATACATTCGTTCCTGTTCAAGGTTGGGAATGGTCTGATGCTGGTTCTACTTATCAGACAGGATTTTCATAATTTTTTCCTATTCCAGAGTTAATCTTTCATTATCCTCCTGTAGGCGGGCCATCTCACTATTTAATTCCTAAATTGTTTCAAGTGTTGCAAGATTTGTACTACGAGCTTCCTCTCCCAACTGCACCCATATTTCTGGGTTAGTTTCTGGAAATGTTGTAGGCCCTAGGCCAGCCATATTCCTATGTGGCACCCCGTCTGTTCCTCTTAGAGACTGTGCTTATCTAGTTCCTTTATACTTAGCAAATTATTAAATCAATCAATAGTTAAATTTCCCAGGAAAAAAAATAAATAAAAATAAATTAAAAATAAAAACTAAGAATAAAATAGAATTTAAAAAATAGAATAAATAAAATAAAAATGAGATATATCTATATATCATATATATATCACTAGCATTCTTACAGTTTTTTTTTTTTGTTGCCATAGGTCATAAAATAAATAATAAAATAAAAATGATATATATATATAGCTATTTTACAGTTTTTTTTTTGTTGCGAGAGGTCATAGTTTTGTAAACTTCACTCTGATACCACATGTCATATCTCCATTTTTGCATTAAAAATAAAATTAAAACCATGTAATTTTTTTTACTGTTAATTGTTCCATTAACCGGCCATGATGAATTACATATCTCTAACCTTAATTGGATTACCAAATTACATGAACATTGCTTATACAATGTGAGTCTAGTTTTACGGTGGTACTGTTATGGTTGACATTTATGAACTCTGTCAGTCCATTATGGCTGTAATACGTTCACCCTCACCACAATGGGACAACTTAGCTCATGCATCGAGCTTACCACCCACCGGACCTCTGATATTTAATTACTCTACCATGCCGATTTAATGGACAATGCAGCTAAGACAGGTTTCCTCGGGATTCTCCATCTCATCGACGATGTAGACATAGGTTTGTTGATCGCATGGTTGGAGTCACTGCTAGTGGCTTTTCATGCTCTCATGCAGGGTTTGAGGGTCATTTGCTACCCTTTTTCTTTGGCACTATGCCCGGCTTCTCTGCTCTTCCTATGGGTAGCTCATTCTGGGGTTTGTTCGCGTGATGCATTCAGCATGTTGCAGCGGTGGTCGAGGGATTCTTGGTCAGGGACATTATGTATTCCTACCAGCTGCTAGGTGAGAGAATGGTTGCTCTGTGGCTATCACATTTTGATATCTTTGTAAAAGTTCCTGTCTGGATTTCCTAATTCAAGTACTTGTATATCCTTTGGAGATTGGGTGGCGATGATGCCGCGATACTCTTTGTTATGATGGTGAGGCGGCATCTTACCTAGCTTGGCATTCAACGAATTTCTGGGTAAGTTCTTAGCCTCTCCGACTATCTTACTTTTGTAAGGAGAAGATTCAGAAGTTTAAGCCACGGTTTCGTTTTGTTATTCTAAGAATTGAATTTTCTTATCTCTGTCTTGGGATTGAATGGAAATTCCCTTATTGGGATTTTGCCAGCTTTCTTGTCACCAAGCGAAGGGTTTTCTTTTTCAATGGAGTGGTTGTATCTATTGTTAGGTCAGACCGTTTTGGGTGAGCTAAGGCCTCGGCCCTGTTTTTAATCATTAGTTTTATGCTCTGTTCATTTGTAAAGTTGGAGCTTCTTGATGTTAATATACCGGCAACACTGTGGCTTTCGACTTTAATGTAATATGTCGACTCGATCGTTCTACCTTGATATATCTCTATATTGTCTACTACTCTGTATTTATGGTCAGCTAATCTCCAATTGTATGAACCGGCTTTATCGTAAATTATTCGTTTAACCATAGAGGCTATTTTCCTGATAAAGATATGTTTATTTCCAGTTGTATCATACTATACTTCATGTAAGGATGCTTTTATCTGTGTTGATCGTTTAATTAAGTTATGCATAGCATTTACCGCCATGGCTATTTCTGGACTTAAGTTTTGGGTTGAATGTGTAATTAAATTATTGCTTAGCAGAAATGATTAACCTTATAGGTCTTTTATGCGAAAGCCAGATTCTGGAGCCCTCGGAATCTAGGCACATTCGCAATGTTTTCGATTGCTTGGGTTTTTACTTGGGGTTTTGCTTACTAAATTTTGGGCTATTTATCTTAGGCTCTATAACCCATTTGGGTGGCCTCTGTATGCGTTTCCGCTTCCTTTGTGGTTACAGGGGTAAACCCCCATTATGGTACATGATTTTGTCTTACCGTTCTTTTTTCCTTTTATTTCTCTGGTTTCGAATATGCCAAATTGTTTTCACACAGTTATTTTGTGCTCCTATCTGCTGGCAGCACTAACTATTTAATAAGATTATGTGGTTGGTTTTGTGTACACACATGTTTACATGAATTCCTATGTTAATGGCAATAATTACACAGGTTATTCATCATTGAAAAGAAAGTGCTCTGTCATATAGGTTATATTCAGGTTTTCTTTTCAGTATGCACAGGGTACAGCAATGAATCCTCCTACCCACAACTTTCTCTTAAATTAATTTGTATTTGCTCTATATCCCATGGAATTTATTAAGTTTGTTTATAAGTGTAACCTTTATGCTCAATAATTTCTTAGGGTTTTCTGATCAGTGTGGAATTTACTGCACTTAACTGTCTGTACAGACACTAATAACTCCACTGGTGTCATCTGGACATGACTAGCTCATTTGGGCTGGTTTGTACTAGTTTGGTTGGTTGAAGACTAAGTTTAATTTATTCTGTACAAATAATTGTTATCAGTTTTTGGTGATGACGCTTGTCCATCCATGTATCTGTTGTAAAAAAACAATTAACAAACTCATAGAATCTGATAACAAGCTATACCAGTCAAATTATAGAGTGGGAGCCCGCTCCCTCTACAACATTTCCAGTTCTTTTAACAACACAACATTCTTTATAAAGATATATTCAACACAATTCTGCTTACCTGTATTTCTTGTGCAATCAAATCTCAGAGCTCTGTCGCCTTTTATTTTCTGTTTGTCTTCCACCTGACCATGAGATTCATCTTCACACCCAAATCTCCCCCTAAGCCTGTTGCCAGACCACTATCTTTAGCAATCTTTCGCACTTCGTGCCAATGCTATCTGATCCTCACCAGACATAGCATTTTCCCCCTACTTCCATCTGTCCCAACAACACGGTTTTTCCTCCCCCAACCCTCTTTTCCTTAGGGTGTTTCCAGTTGGGGGAGGCAGGTAGGGTTTCTTTCTTTCGGCAATTGCCTCTTTTCAACTTCTTAATGAGAAGTTACAAAATCTGATATTACTCAATCATTTCCTAAATTCATAATTAACAATATTATTAATCTAAACAGAAAATAACAATATTGTCTAGTTGTTTTCCTATAGTGGTAAATAAAATATTTACAACTTTTCCGGGGACATTACAGTTTACCAATCAAGCTTATGGTTTCAATAAATTCCTGCCGGATTTTAGAGAAATTAGACTCAGAAACCCACTGAAAAAACTTCCAAAAAGTCTCATTAAAGACAACTTTTTTTTATATACTAATATATATATTATTATATATATATAATATATATGTATATATATATATATACTATTAACAAGATTAGTTACTTATATATTATAAAAAATTCATGGAACAAGTCCTTTTACATATGGTAGATGAAGCAGAGAGGAAAGGATCCAAAATGGGTGCGCAGACCCTTGATCCTTGTTGGTGAGCTTACAGAGAACAGTTTGAAAAAGATAAAGGTTATATTGCCATACAAACAAGCCTACTAGAAGACAAAATTTACAAGACATAGATCAAGTTACTACTGCTGGTTAACAGAATCATCGGGCTAAGGTTCCTTTCTTGCGCTGGCCCTTGTCGAGGCCTCTGCTTGCATGCTCTAAGTTATTGTTTTGATGTGTGCAATTGCTTCCTCCATGTGGTTGCATTTTTCCTTGAGGCCTTTGATCTCTGCTTTTTGTTTCTCCAATTTTTTTCTTTTTGATTTACTGTCAGCTTGGAATTCCTCCTTGAGTTCGTTGAAGTGCTTTACGAATCTTGCTATCATGAAATAGTGAGCTTTGCACAAGGTGCAGCTACTGTTGGTGATGACTCGCTCCAAGGGGTTCGCAGCTGGATCACGGTCTTCCTGGTTCTCAGCCATTTCAGGGTCTCGCTTGGATAGAGCTGTGTAGAATTGCCGCTGAAGGAAGAAACAAGGGGAGCAAAAGAAAGTAGGAGGAAGGGAGAACGAAAGCAGAGAGGACTGGTCGAGAGCGCAGTTCTGGGAAGGGTCGGAAACTGCAGTGAGGAAGGTAAGAAGAGGGGTAGTGATCTACAGGGCGAATGCTACTGGAGGGCAGGTGAATGCTGAGGTGAGAGAACACTGATTTAGACAAACAGCGCACTGGTTAGCAGCGTAAAAAAAACAAGACCTGAAGAAATCAGAGTTTACCACTGTGAACAGATGAAAGCGGCCTCCTGCCCCAACAGGCTGAAAAGCAACCTCTGATATTGCGAAGCTCCGTAGATATTCTGGAGAGAGACACTCCTTTGGTCTTTTAGATTGGAGGCGATGAAGCTCTAAGAAGTGAAAGGGGTGGGAGTCTCTACAGCTTATAAAGAAGGATGAGGGGCTGATCAGACGGGTCTGGTGTGAGATACACAAGGATTTGGCTGATCTTGAGATCAGATCATGGATTTTTTTGCAGTCAGTAGAGATTTTGATGTGATATACTCCTAACTTCTGCTTGGAGATGACACTGTGATTTTTAGAATTCTTGGACCCATACCTGATCGTTTTGGCAGGAAATGTGTCTTTTGCATCCTTCAAGATGATGTGGAGTTCGATGTCAAGGGAGGTGAGAGCTGCAGGCGACTTGACAAGCTTAGGAAAGTGAGCAGGAGGGAAGGTATGATTACTGAGGTGACTGATGTTCAGATATTTTGGAGTATGATGGAACCGACTACGGGATTGGCTTGTCATAGATGTTCTCGTTTTCTCTGACTTGTCCAGTAGGCCTGATGGTTGCCCTGCTAGCGTAGTAGTCAGCTTCTGAATTGTTTTCCCTCATGACGTGCTTGAAGGTGGCACCCCCTGAATGACTGATGTTGTCCAGGATCCTTAGTTTGAGATTGCTGAGAGTCGTTTTTTTGAACTCTCCCCCTGTGGCCATAGCTGCGATTACAATTGCCGAATCTCCCAAGATGATTGGGCTTTGGATTCTCATCTGTTTCAGGATGGTAGTGCCTAATAGAAGGTTGTAAGCCTTGGCCTTGTTGTTTGAAATTTGACCCAGGCCCCATTCGTATGTTATCAGGACTTTGCCATGCTGATCCATTATGATTCCCCCTGCCCCAGCTTTCCCCGGGTTATTTTTAGAGGCTCCGTCGAACTAAAGGGTGATTCGCTTTTGAGCTAGAATCCATTGGTTTACTTCCTCCTTGGTACCTCTGAGTTTCCAATTATTCCTTCTCTTGTCTACTTTGAAGTGTGATTGGTTGTTTTTGTCAAAACTGAGGCAGAATTTGTTGAACCAGTCGTTCTCAGTTTTGTGCCAACTGGTTCGATCTGGTTGAGACACAGAATTGGCGCTTATTGCCTCAGAGATAAGGGTTGTAGTTTTAGCCAAGGTGCGGGCTATATTAGGCTTCTGGTTATTAAAAATACAGTTGTTTCGGGTTAGCCAAATTTGCCAGCTGAGTGTTGAGGGGATGCATTTCCACAGGCGAATAATAGAGGTCTTATTTTTCTTAGGGTAAGGATAGCATTTCTCCTAATTTTTTTGTAAAGAGGAGAGCTGGTCAAAGGTCTCTCCTATATTCAGGGGACTGATAAGTTGGTTCCAACAACTTTGGGCAAATGGGTAGTCGAAAAAGAGGTGATGGCTGCTTTCCTCCGCAGCTTGACAAAAGCAGCAGATTGAGGGGCCAAGGATACCTCTTTTTTTGAGGTTCTCGGCAGTGGGGATCTTACCTTTAAGAAGGGTCCAATTAAAGAACTTAATCTTTGGCAAGCACTCAGATTTCCACACTGCTGTATAGAGGTTCCATTTGGTTGTTGCTGTGGTAGCCTGTAGGAGTTTGTATCCCTCTTTGCATAGAAAATTTTAGGGGCGAATGTTCGCCCTTTTGCGAAATTAAGGAGTTTTAAATTTTTAGTGGGCGAATATTTTGTATCATAGTACATTTTTACAAATCACCTCAAATAGCCCACCTTATTTTAAGGGAGAGGGTAAAAAAGGTAAATTTAGCCCTTGAAGTTAGGAGTTACAACCTTCCATTCGCCCATTTTCAAGAATATGTTTTATTTAAGTGAATCCATTCGCCCATTTTCAAGAATAAGTTTTATTTAAGTGAATGCTATGGGCCAAATACCATAATTTATAAAAGAGGTATGGTAAATTAATAAAAAATATAAATAAATGAGAGGTATGTAAATAAATAAAACATTCATTATATTTACTCCGTAAGTCACCTTATATACATGCAAGGGTGTAAACAAATAAAAATATAAGTAAAGTGGAGGTATGGTAAATAAATAAAACGTCTTTTTATACTTACTCAAAAAGTATGGTAAATAAATAAAAATATAAATAAACTAGACGTATGGTAAATAAATTAAACCTCTTTTTATATTTAGTCCATAACCCTCGTTCTATTTATGTAGGCTCAGAAAGAGGTTTTATTTAAGTTAATCCTATGGGCCCAAATACCATATTTGTAAAAGAGGTATGGTAAATTAATAAAAATACAAATAAATGAGAGGTATAGTAAACAAATAAAACATTTTTTTATATTTACTCCATAATTCACCTTATATTTACGAACACTCAAAAATGGGTTATATTTAGGTAAAACCTATGGGAAAAATAATATGGGACAAATACCATGGACTAGATTCTTATTAATACCATGCAAAAAAACATTATTAACCCTAATATTGTATTAATAAAAATAAAAATGGCACATGGTATTCACCCATGGTATTGACCAAAATGGCACATGGTATTGACCCATGGTATTCACCTAGAATGTAGCCTATTTAAATGGGGAATTAAACTAGCATAGAGTGAAAAAATATTTGATCCCTCTCAGGGCTGGATCAAGAGTAAAAATGGATGCTCTAATTTAATGTATGTTAAACATTTTAGCTTGGTTAAAATAAAAATCAACTATTAATTTTATTAATTTTTATAAATTACTAATAGTAATTTTTAAGTTCCAGGTTTATGATAACCCAGGGTAATACCAAGATCTTACAAGATTTTATAATTGAGTAAAATATTCGCCATGACTAGTGAGAGATTTGCCAAAAAATTATATATACATATTATATTATTGATAAAATCGCCTTCCATTTTTCCTATATACCATGAAGATTCGCCCATTTATTATACTTATAAATTTAGGGGGTGTTCTTAAAATTTTCCCTGCTTCAAGGGGATGCCTTTGTTGATGAGGCGTTTCGCTCAGGCCTGTGGTAGACCCTGTTCAGTGGGATATCTGCGAGATCGATTCTAGTGAAAGAAGATGGAAAGCAGTGGAAAGATAGAGATCGAGAAGTTTAATGGTCAGAGCTTTTAGTTGTGGAAACTCAAGATGGAGGATCTGTTGGTGGATAAAGATCAATGGATCGTGGTAGATCTGAGTACTAAACCAATGGGAGTGTCCGATGAAGAATGGAAGAATTTGGATCAAAAGGCAAAGAGCACATTACAATTGTGTGTCTCAGATTCAGTATTGTTTAATGTATTAGGGGAAGCTATGGCTAAGGCTTTGTGGGACAAGTTAGGGAATTTGTACCGAACTAAGTCTCTAGTGAATAAACTGTTCTTGTGAAAAAAGCTATATAACCTGAGGATGAAAGATGGAGACTCAGTGACAGAGCATCTGAATGCATTTAATATTGTGGCAAGTCAGTTAGCATCTGTTGATGTTAAATATTCAGATGAAGATAAGTGCATCAGTTTGTTGTGTTCTCGACTAGATTCATGGGATAGTCTAGTTATTGCAATAGGTAGCAATGCAACTGCCATCCAGTTTGATGAAATAGTCTCATCCTTGTTGATGAAGGAGATGAGATGGAAAAATATGGAGAGCTAGAATGGTGATGCCTTGTCTGTATAAGGATAGTCCCAAAATAGAAAAAAAATAAGTCATTGAGTGGGAGATCTAAATCTAGAGGGAGATCTAAATCTCCAGGAAAACCTGTGAAGGTGGTGTGCTGGAAATGCTGAAAGGAAGGGCACTACAAAAGGGACTGTAAATCTAAAGCTCCTAACAAAGGAAAGGGATATGATGATGCTTCTTTTGCAGAGATGAAAACCACCTCTGATGAAGGTGGGGATGTTTACTTAGCTTCTTCAAGTGCACAAGTAGATCATGAGGCATGGTTTATTGACTCAGGTGCATCCTTTCATTTCACTCCCCATAGAGAGTGGTTCTGCAAGTATGATAAATAAGATGGTGGTGATGTCTTCTTAGGGGATGATAGGAAGGTTAGAACCATTGGTAGCGGAAAAGTAAACTTGAAGTTGCAAGGTGGAAGGGTTAGAACACTTCCAGGTGTTCTGCATATTCTTGCATTAGCCAGAAATTTGATTTCTGTAAGAAAGTTGAATGATACAGGTGTAAAAACAGTGTTCGAGAAGGATACCTACAAGATGGTTCGGGAGCACTGGTATTGATGCAAGAAGTTCAAACTGGAACTCTATACAACCTACAAGGTAGCATTGTTGTTGATGGGTGCAATAGTTATGTGGTTCCTAAAAGTGGAGCAGAAAATCTAGTGGTCTCTGGAGAGAAGGCCATGTTGTGGCATCAAAGGCTTGGACATATTGGAGAGAAGGTCCTTTGAATACTTCAAGGTAAAGGTATGGTAGAAGGTATGAGTAATATCTATTTGGATTTTGATTTCTGTGAAAATTGTGTGTATGGGAAGTAGAATTAGGTGAGTTTCCCCTCTGATGGTAAGAGGGTGAAAGAGATATTACAGCTTCTGCATAGTGATGTGTTTGGACCTGTGAAGGTTCCATCACTGGGTAAGTCTATGTACTATGTATCATTTATAGATGAATTCTCAAGGAGTACATGGATATATTTCCTTAAGAAGAAATATGAAGTCTTTGACAGGTTTAAAGAATTTAAGGCTTTGGTAGAAAATCAGATAGAGAAGAAGATAAAGGTGATGCGGACAGATAACGGTGGAGAGTTTTATAGTAAGGAATTTGAAGAATTCTGTAAGAAGTGTGGTATAGCACGAAAAAAGACTACTCCATATGCACCTCAACAAAATGGAGTTATAGAAAGAATGAACAAGACGTTGATGGAAAGGGAAATAATCATGCTCAGTGGTGTTGGGTTAGGACAAGAATTATGGGTAGAGGCAGTGGAGACAACATGTTACCTGGTCAATAGATCACCTTCATTATCGTTGGAGGATAAGACTCCACAAGAGGTATGGACTAGTAAGAAACCCTCTCTTTCACATCTAAAGGTATTTGGATGTGATGCATATGTACACGTTCCAAAGGAGAAACGAACCAAGTTGGATAGTAAATTTGAAAAGTGCATCTTTATTGGATATAAGGATGGTTTAAAGGGTTATAAGCTTTGGAACCCAATAATAAGGAAGGTTTTGTACAACTGAGATGTGATGTTCAGAAAGGTAAAAGATGTTATTAAACATGAAGTCAAATCAAACAAACCTGAGAAGATAGAGTTTGAGCTAAAGGAGGAAGAATCAGAATCTACAACAAAGGAGGAATCAGAAGATGAAGAGCCACAAACTCCAGGTGTAAGAAGATCAGTTGGATGAGTAAGAAACAATCTATAGTGGCACTATCAGCTACAGATGCAGAATACATGGCAGCCACTCATGCAAGCAAGGAAGCAGTTTGGTTGTAGAGATTGTGTTCAAGTGTAGGGTTAGTACAGGGAGCTATAAGGATAGACTATGATAGACAAATGAAATTTTCTTGGCAAAGAACCCTACTTACCATTCAAAGACAAAGAACATTGATGTTCAATATCACTTTTTGCTGGATATGATAGAAGACAAAAAGGTCTTACTCGTAAAGATGGACACTTCGAGGAATAATGTAGTTGCATTGAAAACGTTTGTGAGCTCTGAGAAGTTCTCCAAGTGCAGGGAAACAATGGGAATTTTGGGGCTGGAAAAATGACTAAGCTCTCTTGTGGCCCCCATGTGGAAAGAAAACAACAAGTGGGAGAATGTTGGGTTGTGTTATATTCTTTCCACGACTTACCCACGTAGTGAACCAGTAGGTTAGAGGGGGGGTAGAGCACCCCCCCCCCCCCCTTTGTTGTGTCAATTGCATAGCAGGGGGGTGGCAGCCCCCACTATCTAGGGGATTTAAGGGGGGTGGGTAGCCCCATTGTACGGGGTCTAGGGCAATGCCCCGGGAATTTTTTTTCGGACCCTATATTAGGTTGGGCGAACCTACCTATGGGTTTTTAGTCCATGATATTGGATGCTTCGACATGGATAAATATGTATTGTAACATTGAAAGGAATATAATGAAAAATCTAGCTGGTAGTCCCAATTTTTGGAACAAAAATCTAGCTAGTATGTGTTTTATGTGTTATGCTCCCACATTGTTAATTTTTTATGTTCTGGAATTCATATGCAGGTAATTTTTGTATGGAGTTAAAACCTGAAAAGCTCGTGAACGTATAGGGGATGCACACATTGATGCAGAGAAGCACCCCAAACATAGAGGTATCGAAAAAACACATGCAACATATCCAGCAAGCAAAAGCTCAGTGTGCTACTGACCTCCACACAATTCGAGAACAGTTGGAGGGACTCTGCACCAAGATCTCCGCACCGACAGAGAGACTCGAGGGTGAGTCATGATGTTTGTGTTGGGGGCCTGTTGGGCATGGAATCCCCCTAAGGCATGTTTTTGGGCTCAAAGCCCAAGGTTTGGCCTAATCTTATTGTAAATCTCTGCAAATTGTAGGCATGGAGCGTGAAAGTATGATAGAGTCACAAGGTTGTCTGCCCTAGTTTTTTAGTGTAATGTCAGCCTACCCATGGTCCACAGACCATGTGATTGTATAAATAGAGAAAAGCTCTAAGTGTAAAAGAGAATGGAGAATGAAGAGAATGGTGGATAAGAATAAGAAATCTAAGTGATTGAGTCGCAAGTGTAAAGTGTGTCTTTGGATCATAGAGTAGGAGAAGGCTCTACAACTGAGTGTGTAGAGGCCTAGTAATCCACAGCTGAGTGCGCAGACCCCTCCAGCTGAGTGCATAGGTCGGAGTTGAGTCTGTAACCTAGGAAGGAATTAATAAAGAGAAGTTTTATCGTAATTTTTCGTATCTGTTCTCAGGTTAATGCATTTTTGATGTAATTTGCAAATATATTGTTTATTTACTGCACACACCTGTATGAATGGTTTATGTTTTTAAGTGTAACTTAAAGCATGCAAGTAGGCTAAGTTAATAAACTAACATTGGAATACTAGAAAAGTCTTGGGTAATAACACAAAAGTGTAGCATTCAGCCCTTGAGTAGGGCTACACGAAGGTCATATCTCAGGCTACAAGGTATGGGAAAGTGCGCGAAGCAACTTGCTCGCAGGGTCAAACCACAAACCACTTGAACTCATCAGATATCAACAAGGTGCGGAGACCTGGTTCTAGCACCCTCCCATACTACTTTGGGTGAGACCTCAGTTTGCGCTCTACAGACTATTGCCAAAAGGGCCAGTAGTACCAAGATTTGTTTGGATAACTTAACTCTAAACCTACGTTAGGACCCAATAATCCAACATGGATACTACAGATGGAGGAATATTTTGATTTCCATAATGTGAAAAACACAGAAAAGGTACGCATTGCAACTTTATATTCGGAACCCCGTCAGTTTGTATGGTATTGATTCCTTTTATCTCGTGAAAAAATTGTCACTTGGGCAATTTTTACGAAACAAAAGATATCACATTATGAGGATACAAAATGCAACACTTTTTTTAGCCAATTGATAAATCTCAAAGAACAAGTTTCAATTGTGGAGCACATTGAGGACTTCCAAAAATTGAATATAACAGTAAGAGATATTCTAGAGGATCATAGGACTAATGTGTTCATAGGCATATTAAAGTAAAACATTCAACATGAGGTTTTCCTTTGGGAACCTAATTCATTGGAGAAGGCATTCATGTTGGCAAGAAAAATTGAAAGAAACATTATGGAAACAAGGAAGCCTACCAATCACAACTATAAATATGGAAGTGTTGTTGCTCCTATCCTTCCACAACTACAAGGTTGACACCACAATAATTGGAAGAAAAAGGTGAAAAGGGGCTTTTTTACAGTTTTTATAGAAAATACACTAAAGGTCATAAGTGTGCTAAGAAGAAATTATTTTACATAGATTGTGACGAGGAAGAAGAAAAGGAACAAGAAAAATCAAAAGAAGAGGATACACACCAGGAACAAAGCCTAGAGAATGAAGAAATGAATCCAACCATATCTTTTAATGCATTGGCCAGAATAACCACTCTTCAAACTATCAAGATAGAAGGACATATCAAGATGAGAAAGGTAATAGTATTGATTGATTCGAGCAGTACACATAATTTTATTCATTGTAAGATAGCATAGGAATTGAATTTATTTCTATATCCAACATCATAGTGTCAAGTAATGGTTGCAAATGGAACGACCATGCATTGCTCTAGAAATTGCCATAATATCAAGCTATCCATGGGAGAATATGTTTTGAATAGTCCAATGCTTTCCATTCCAATGGGTGGTGTTGAGTTGTACTATGAGTCCAATGGCTACAATCTTGGGTATGCTAGCTTTTAATTTTCAAGAACTTTTCTTGAAATTTTTTTCATAAGTAAAGGAAGTTGAATTAAGGGGTATCACAAGGAAATTGGTAAATATAATCAGTTCTAATGGAATGAAAAAGCTTTTAAAGAAAGAAAAACATGGTGTAATTACACAATTATGTTCGCTAGAGGTTCCCACGTTGACATCATGTATTTATCCAGATCTCCAAAAGGTCTTGGACAATCATTCCAAGCTATTTGAAACTTCCAAAGGCCTCCCATCTATTCCTAATCATGATCATGCCATTCATTTGATTTGAGAAAGTGTTCCTCCAAACATCAGGTCCTACAGTTATCCTTATGCCCAAAAGAGTGATTGAACATATGGTTTCAAAAATTCTAGAGGATGGTACAGTTCAACCTCGTCAAAGTTCTTTCTCTTCTCTAGTAGTATTGGTGTCCAAGAAGGATGGATCATGGCACATGTGTCTTGGTTATGTTATCACTCAGGTTGTCCCTAGGCTCCTAATAGGGATACGACCAAGGTAACCACAAACCAATCTTCTGATTGCAGGTTCTAGCCCACCTGCAATCGGAGAGGGCTCTCTCCTTTTGATTCAACCTTAGTTGATGATTTTAGGCTAGCTTTCTGACTTCAAGGGAGTGTTGATTGTGATTGGAAAGAAGGTAGGATTCTCGAACAAAGAGGCAAGGTAAGGAGCGATAAGTTTCGAACCATTGGGCATGGAGTCACAGATTCCGGCTTGCGAGCGTTTTCTTGGTCACAAGGGGATACGGAGCGGGATAGCCACACAGGATACAATTTTCTGACTGCTGAAAGTATGGAGTGGACATCAGGGATGAAAGGCAAAGGAGAATCATTTCATCATGCTGACAAAGAGGAGAAATGGATGAATGGGATCTAGGAGCAGTTAAGAATTCCTAAACATGCACTCATATGTGAAAGAAACAGCATAAACCAGATCATTTAAGAATACAAGCTCATAACTATTTCTGAAGAAAACATTGAAAAATGCAGGAATTGAACTTAAGGTGTAATGAAACAAATCTTAAGCTATTCTTTCTTCCTGCAATTTATAAAGGCGGAAAGGTGGTAAGAACATAAAATTAAACAGAGGAGAGGAACACTTATTGGATCATGTAGAAGCACAGGAATTCCGTGATCATTCCTTGGCCAAGAGAAAACATCAAGTAGTTTCGCAATCCATGCTTTCAACAATCTTTGATTATGGAAATTATGACAGTTACAGTGCGAGTCTCTGCTCGGAGAAAATGCTGGAAAGAAGACTGACCAATAACTACTACCAACCAACCAACCCTTGACAACATTGCTCAGGGTAGTATTTA
>APFE030120388.1:11237-61602 GCA_000404065.3 Pinus taeda | reverse complement strand
GAAGTTATATGTTGAAAAGTGTCCCAAGACACAAGAAGAGGAAGAGGGCATTTCCTGTGTTCCATATGCAAGTGAAGTTGATAGCCTGATGTATGCAATGGTCTCTACTAGACCAGACATTGCAGATGTAATGGGAGTATTGAGCAGGTTTATGTCAAAACCAGGAAAGGAGCATTGGACAACAGTGAAGCGAGTTTTCAATAATTTGCGTGGCACTAGTGATTATGGTTTGTGCTACCAAGGAAGACTAGGATTGGATACAGTTTTTGATATTCGTGGCTTTGTTGATGCAGACTGGGCTGAAGATCTGGATCAGAGAATATCTACAAGTGGGTATGTGTTTAACCTATTTGGAGGTGTAGTCGGCTGGATGAGTAAGAAACAATCTTTAGTGGCATTATCAACTACAGAGGTAGAATACATGGCAGAAACTCATGCAAGCAAGGAAGCAGTTTGGTTGTAGAGATTGTGTTCAAGTATGGGGTTAGTACAGGGAGCTATAAGGATAAACTGTGACAGCCAAAGTGCAATTTTCTTGGCACGGAACCCTGCTTATCATTCAAAGACAAAGCACATTGATATTTAGTATCACTTTGTGAGGGATATGATAGAAGACAAAAAGGTGTTGCTGGTAAAGGTGGACATTTTGAAGAATACTGCAGATGCATTGAAAAAATTTGTGAGCTCATAGAAGTTCTCTTGGTGTAGAGAAACAATTAGATTTTAGGGGCTGGATAAATGACTAAGCTCTCTAGTGGAAAGAAAACAACAAGTGGGAGAATGTTGGGTTGTGTTATATTCTTTCCACGACTAGCCTACGTAGTTTATGGGGGGGTTAGAGGGGGGGCAGAGCCCCCCCTTTGTTTCGCGGACTGCGTAGCGGGGAGGTGTTGTGGCCAGCAACAACCCCCCTTTTTTATTTAGTATTAGTAATAACACTAAATAAATGGGGACCCTTCTAAAAATAAAAATATAGAACTTAGAATTCCCTTTTAATAAAACACACTATCATAAACTTAGGAAAAAAATACGCAAACACAAAAACTTAAGTATTATGATAAGTCTCAAATAAAGTTGTTCTCTTAATAATGAACATCATATCGCAAAAGGGTTAAGGAGGATATTGTATAAATAAACTTTCGGAATTGCAAAAACACAATGACACGAGATTGCACGCCATTCAGACTTATCGCATATCACAAAATTCATATGTCGCAGCGCCACTTAAGATAAAACGTCCTGATCCAGCGATATTGCGATCTCCGATATTGTGAAACAAATCAAAAAATTGATTTATCACAGATCAACAGGGCACATTGTTCAATAAGATATTTCTTGTAAACCGATACTGATTTATGGGCATTAATATCAACTTAGTGCTTTATTGATGGTTATTTATGAGAAAAGATTTAGATCTGAGGGAAAGGTTATTTCACGTAGGGTGATATATTTGATATGATTTTGAAATTAAGAGCTTTCCTGTCACCTTATTACTTACCATCATTCGTTATCTTTCTCATTATATCTTAGTTCTCTATTTTTTGAACTTACAAGAGCGGTATGTAGAACAATATATAGAGTAGGGTGCAGAACGTAATGGGAAAGAAGGGAAAACCTTCGGTTATTGAGAAAACAAAGATGACGCCCTTATTCACAAACACCCTTGTACTAGAGAAGAAGGCATATCTACTTGGGAGGGCATGTACAGTCTATTGGAGGAAGAAAACCTAAGAGTTATGGATGTTATAGTCATGGTAGATGCACGCAGGTCATCTGAAGCATCACTTACAAAGCTTGCATGCTCATTCTTACACCGCAAGCAGCAAGGCCTAAAATACTTCCCTATACAAATATGGTCAAATGGGTAATAGATGAAACTGATATAACAGACAGAAAATTCAAGTCTCGGAACCAGGAGCTTATTGGGTCATTTACCCCACAGGATTTTAGATGAATGTATCATTTACCAAAGCCGTAAGCTAGCTACAACAAGTAGTTCGTGGAGAAATTTGCCAAGGAGAACGAAGATTTGGCGGAATGCACCAGAAGCTGGTCAACAAAGGAAGAGACATTAAAAAAGGACAAATATGGTATGTATAGTACTGGTTCCCTCTCCTCTCTGTATTGTTTCACTGCTGCAATGTTATGTAGGCTATTTGGAAGACCTGATATCAACAAGTTTTCATCCGAGTGGCTACCCCTATTAGATGCGGCCATCAACGCCACTATTATGGATTGGGCTCAAATATTGTCTAATAACTTAGCCTCTACTATTTGGAATTATTGCTCTAAAAGAACTCCCTCTCAGAGGATTTATCCCCCTTTCTTTTTAGCTGCCTATGTCATGGATGCTATCCGTTCTGTTTCTAGATTTCCTCTCATGGGTTGGAAATGGATGGTACAGAATCCCTTGCCCATTCAAGTCTACCATAAGGAACTGTGGGATTCTAATTTTACCCCATATTTTAATAGAAACTATCATGGAATTATGCTACCCATTCACAAAATGTTGTATAATAAAGATGCCCCAAGATTTTATCCCGAATCTGAAATTGATATTCTCCCTATCAGAAGATGGTTCAGAGAAGAATTATTCACTTATATCAGAGTATTCAGAAGCATTTCTTCCCCTCATGTACTTCCCTTGTATGTTCCTGACAAGTTAATGGCCCGTGAAATAGCCTACCAAACCTACGGGGTTGGAGGAATGAGCAAAGAACTAAAAGAAAAGAAAAAGGCAATTGGCCGCAATTCCCTGTGGCCTGTGGGGCTTTTGCATTGTTTGATTTAAGTCATGCTTTCAGAGAAGTAGACAACATGTTAAGTCTATGATTGTTTAAATTCTCAGGGAGACAATTTGACCCCTTTGATGTAATAATGAATTTTACTAAGGTTGTTAAAATAAAGGTGTTCACTAAAGAAGACAATCTCTTTGACGACATCTTCCAGCAAAAAAGCACACTTAGAGACATTTTTCACATGGCCCAAATCCAGTTTGGCCTAGAAGAATTCCAAGAGTTCAAACTCTAGAGAGAACAGAGATTGGAAAACCTCCCCTTGGACAAGTTGCGCTTAGAACCAATAAGGGAACCCACTCCCAACATCAATATAAGTGGAAGCTCAGGGCCAAACAAGTCTAAATCTAAGTCTGGGAGAGAATCACTAGAACGGTCTAGACAATCAGAGAGTAACCACTATAAAAGTGAAGGATTAGTCAGGGATACTGCCCAATATAAAGAGAATCCAGAACAGTAAGTGTTGTCGCCAACATAGGTGAAAGTTTCCCCTCCTCTCATCCAACCAACAAAGCCATTAAGAACAGAGCTAGAGAAAGAGTTGGAAAAATTTAATGAATTGATCAACACTGAGGAGAAAAACATGGAGACACCAAAGAATTCAGCATAGACAATGACAGAAATGGTCATTGAAACAGTTGTCAATACTCTAGAAACTGAGCACATTCCCATAGCTCCATCATCTGAAATCATGCTGAAGATAGAGGAAATCCCTCCTCTCGATGTATTAAACATTCCGCAACATAAAGCAATGGTTAGGAAACAGAGGAAGAAACAAAACTTAGACATCATGCTCTCACCAGAGGTAGAGCAGTTGGATGTCCTTTGGCGTGACCCTACCACTGATCCGATAGAAAACCTGACTAAGTTATCCCAGATCGCAGGAGCTTATGCTTCTGCTACTATTGATAAAGCATCCGAAGTACAACTATTGCTTAAGGATAAAGAGGATAAAATCCTATTTTTGCAGCAACACTTACAACAAGCCAGCGCTAGCCGGGAAGCAGAAGAAAAATTGGAAAAATTACAACAGGACTTTCAACAGATGCAGTTGGGTTATCAAAGAAGTCTGGCCGAAAAAGAGCAGCAATTATAGGCCACATTAGAAAAGCACAAAGATGACCCCAAAATCACAGAATTTGTCTCAGAAGCCCTTGCTTTTAATGACCAACTCTTGCAACAGCAAGAGACACTCTACCAAAGAATATCGCAATGGAGCTCTCACTGTGAGATGAGAGACAAAATCACAAGTCAAGTCGTGGATTTGTGACTTGATTATGATTTAGTTGACAAAAAAGTTTTTGATTATTTGAATTGGTAGGAATTAGAGGAAGGTAAGAAAGTAGGGTTGCTCAAGATCAATGAATCCCACAAAGAAATGCTATTTAATAAGTGGGATACACATATAAAAAAGGAAGAACAGGCAACGGAAGAAGCAACGACAACAACAAGCAATGTCTTTGACTGTGTCAATGAAAATCTGCATAGAGAAAACCTGATATCAGAAACCACTCTAGGATTTCTCCCAAAAGCACAACAACTATAGACAAGCTGGAGACAGAAAGATGAATAAAAGACAGAGTCAATCAAGAAGTTAACTAAGTTTAATTGGGACACTTACTAGCAATACTTGGTTAAACCGCACAGTCAATGTATGACTCTAAAATGCCTTACAAATTCTGCTGAAAAGATAGCGCTAGCGCTCGCTGATTTCGTTTTCACAGGACAACTAAAATCATAGGTCGACCAACCGACGCTCCTGAAGCCGATGTTGAATGCTTGCGATCTAAGAGAACAGATGCATAGTTAATTTTCACATATTGTTTCAGTTTTATTTTGATTTATTTTTGCCTTAGATGAGGATGGTCATTTAAACCTCCTCCTATATTTTTGTAATAAACTATTTTTAGTCTTTAGTTAGTAATAGTTAAACCCCTCTCATGCATTTAGAGAGGGGTCCAAAAATTTGTCAAAAACAGTTCTTCAAAACATGCACTTCTGCACCCTTTGAGGAGGTTTTGATGAATGGATGGAACGAGATTTATTGATATCTGTGTTGATTGTCTGCTACTAAATGCACTTTTGTACTCTTAGTAGAAGTTGAATTATGAGAAGATAAATCTATATTGCTGAAGCTCATGAGTAGGACTCCTTATCAATGGTACTTTTATCTCTTAATGATTTTTGCTTGTGCGTCAAGTAATATGTTATGTGCAGTTGTTTATATATGAAAGCTTGAATGTTTAAGTTATCATTTGACACTTTTTTACGGTGGTAACTATGATGTTTATGCTGAGTGTATGAAGAACTTATTATGCGATATGCTTATCACAATTATTTCGGCTAATTTCTTATACGAAACAAATTATTTTTAATGGATTCTTTTCTCGTAGCAATTGAATGATCTTTATTACCGACCACTATTAGAAACTATTTTAGTTCGCATAAGTGAAGAGTTAATCCCGGGATAGTTTTTAGAATTAGATGTTTTCGTTTATTAGAATAAAATTGCATGTTTTAGATTAGACTTAGATTAAAAGCATTCTATTTAGAAATTTTTAGAAAGGAAAACATCAACCCTTAGCATCATCACAAACAAATTGGGAAATTGGTCCCATTATCCCCAGTCGGACCCACCATCCCAAACGAAAAAGGAGCTGCTTTCAAGGTTTGGACCGAGTGGGTATCCCCCTTGTTGTATACCCAATTTTCGGGGCTTCAACATATTTGGCACTAGAAGGAGGACAAAAATTGTGAGTGGCTAGTAAATCTAAATCTAAAAACCATTGTGAGAGTAAATCGCCCTCAACATCTCCCCCAACCTCTCCATCAGATTCTGAGTTTTTAAATCTTAAGTGAGAAGTTGAGAAAACAACAACCACTACCACAAACCCGAACATTTCAGATAGATCTACTATTGAACCCCCCGAAGTTGAGTCTTTGATCCATAAAATTTAAGAATTTTCCATATCACTGCAGAAATCTAAATTATGTCAAGGTAGTGTGACTTCGGAATATAATCCTTCTCATCCTCTTACTAGATTACAGAGTGAAAAATTTGGTATCAAACCAACTGAATTACCTCTGCCTAAAAGGAAAAGAGCAAGGAAGACACCTCAAGGGTCTGATAGTGAGACTCTTTCATCATCAACATCCTTTCCATCTTCTCCATTGCAAAGTCAACAATCCACTCCTCCACTTCATATTGTTGTTCATCAGAGTACTGGAACTTTGAAATCCTCATCCTCACCACAAGGAACTTCATCTGTGCTTTCCTCTGTTAGTAGCCAAATGATGGCTCAAAACACATGGAACAATCCAGGGGCAGTCTCAATGCCTGCACCCTTGAGTCAATTACCAGCCCATCGTGAGAAATGGCTGCCCAAGTTTAACCCTGAAGCAGGCATGTTAGCAGAAGAACACATAAATAAATTTATGTTATCGATAAATTTAAATGGAGTTAGAAATGAAGACGTTGTTGTTAGAATTTTTCCTTATACTTTACAAGTAGTAGCTGGGTCCTGGTATTTTTCATTACCATCAGGGTCCATTACTAGTTGGGACATTTTTCAAGAACAATTCTTGACAAATTTATGTGACGATAGGTCTACGGCAACATTGATCAATGATCTATCGAATCTTAAAACTAAATTGAGAGAACCTATCAAAGATTTCAACTCGTGTTTCAACAAACTTTTGAATAAAATCTCGACTGCTTCCAAGCCTAGTGAAGAAGTTCAAAGTGAATAGTACATATCTGCTCTACCATCGAACATAGCAATCTTTATTGATAGGGCTGCAAAGACAACATTAACCGAAAACATGAAGGAAGCGATAGCAGTAGAAAAACATATCTTAGCTTTAGAAAATAAAAACATTGTTGATGAGATAAAATCTAAGAAGGTTACTTTTAGAGATGATCCTAAGAAAAAGCAATTGAAGGACCCATTTGATTTAGAAGGATTGCAGAAAGTTTTAAAAACCATGTCTAATGAAATGTTTGACATTAAAAGACAAGTAGCAGAGACTTCTTCTAAGAAACCCTACAAACCTTATAGGAAAAATCCTTCAACTGATTCAAAGCCTCCCAATGCTATAACAAATGCAGATTCTGAAGGAGAAGAAGAAGAAGTGTCCAATGAATAACCTATTGATGGAGATGAAGTTGAAGAACTACAGGGAATGTGGGACTTCATTCTTCCAGACGAAGAGGATCAAGAGGCATCACTAGTCAGTACCAGAAGTAGAAATCAACTCGATCCTCCACATCCTAGTTCTAAACAGAAGAGCACAAACTCAGTATCCAAGGATAAAGTCGCAGGTAATAAATCATCACCAAAAGCAACTCAAACAAGCTTAGTCCAATCTGATTCATCAACTCTAGCTAAAACACTAATTGTTTCTGATGAGATGGAGTATAATATCGTTGAAGACATGAAGAAGACTAGGGCCAACATTACTTTTCATGAACTGAGCAAATTAAAACATCAACAGAAACTAGTTTTGAAAGAGTTACATGCAATACCCGTTGCACCTCTTCCTACTGCTATAATCTCGCAAGCTTCTCATGAGATGGGAAGACCTCCAACTAATATGGCAAATAAAGTTGATCCAAATGATATTTCTTTAATTGGAGGTAGGTCAAAATCCCATACTCCTCCATTCCTCCTTACTTACGAAATTTTCAATAAAAATTTGCATAATTGTTTGGTAGATTCAGGTGCTTCATCTAATATTTTTCCTAAAACAATTTGTGTGAAGCTAAACGTCCAACCTCAAAAATCTGCAGTACGCATAGTTCAGTTAGATCGATCGCAGGTTGAAGTAATTGGTGATTGAAATCAGGTAACCATAAGGCTCTCATCGAATCCAAAGGTATGTCAAGCCATTGATATTTTAGTCACAGACATTCCTGAATGTTATGGTTTAATTCTTAGCAGGGATTGGTCTGAAAAGCTTCATGGATACTGTGCGATTGACTGGTCACACATGTGGCTCCCTTAAAATGGTAAACCAAATCAGATAAAGGTTGAGCGAGAAAGACATAAAAAATACATAGTGACGGAATTGGATGGAGAAAATGAACCTATATCATACAACAATAATATAATTAACAACTATTCTATTGATTCTTTCTTAGGAAATTTTAATGCTCATACTTCGCCTTATTTAGAACATTCTGTTTTGTCTCAAGTAGAAAACTTTTCTCAAACAGACAGTTCTAAATGCGTTAATTTTGTAGATAGTCCTATAAACAACTCTGTGTTTTGGAAATTATTTTTTGATGGTTCTAAGTCTAATGATGGAGCAGGAGCATGATGTGTATTAGTTAGTGCAGAAGGGAATAAAATCATGCTAACCTGTAGACTCGAATTCGATTGCACAAACAACACTGCAGAATACGAAGCTTTATTGCAAGGGTTATACAAAGCAATCAGGCTAGACATCAAGTATCTACAAGTCTTTGGAGATTTTGAGATTGTTATTAAACAGGTACAAAATAATATACATTGTCTATCAGGTCATTTAAGTCACTACCAATCTTTAGTACAGGACCTGACTGAACATTTTATAGCATTCAATATTTCATCCATTCCTAGGCTTCAAAATGCTAGTGCTGACCTCCTGGCTAACGTAGCTTTCAAGGTCATTCCCTCAGAAGACTATAGCCCAGACAGATTCTCAATCGAATTGATCTTTAGGCCCTCCATCCCTGATAATGTTACCAACTGGAGAATTTTTAACGATGACCTTGATATTGTTAGTTCCTTGACTTTAGAAGGATCTTACACTAATCAGATAATTGATGAGGAACAACATGACAAGCAATTACAACAAGAGAGCACCAATAATGCCATACCAAAATATGTAGTCAAGTTGGAAGACTTTTACGATTTAAAATACAAATTCAAAAGGTCTACCAATTCAAAACGTTAGAGTTCAACTCTGAACTATGAATTAGTAAATCTAGGAACGGATACTAAGCCACAAAATATCAATTTAGGTCTTGGTCTAGCCCCAGAACAAAATTTTTCTTTTGTTCGACTCCTAAAACAGTATAAAAGTGTCTTTGCCTAGAATTACGATGACCTTAAGACTTACAACACTTTAATCATTTAGCATACTATCCTGATGATAGCTGATGAAAAACCAGGCCAGCAAAAGCTGAGGAAAATCCATCCTAATCTAGAAAGTCAGATTAAGTTTGAGCTCAATAAATTATTGAAATCTAACATTATTTTTCCCGTTCGACATTCTAGATGGGTTTCTAATATGGTTCCAGTTAGAAAGAAAAACGGAGACATTCGAATTTGTATTGACTTTCGAAATCTTAACAAAGCCTACCAAAAGGACAATTTTCCTCTACCTCCTATGGAACAAATATTACAAGCAGTTGTAGGATCAGAATTGATGTCCTTTTCAGATGGTTTTTCTGGTTACAACCAAGTCTTGGTCCATCTGGATGATTAACTAAAAACCACATTCAGAACCAAATGGGGTACATATGCATATCAAAATATGCCTTTTGGGTTGATTAATGTTGGCGCCACATTTCAAAGGGCCATGGATATTGCATTTAAGGGATTAGTAAACAAATCAGTGGTGATTTACTTGGATGATATAACGATATATTCTAAAAAACGTAGTAATCACCTCAGAGACTTAAAACAGATCTTCCAACGTTGTCAAAGGTATGGGATTTCACTTAATCCAAAAAAGTCTTTTTTGCATTAAGTGAAGGAAAACTTCTTGGATTTATAATGTCTAAATCTGGAATCCATATTGATCTAGATAGGATTAAGGAAATTTCCGAAATATCCTTTCTACATAATAAGAAAGCAATGCAATCTTTCCTTGGCCAAATTAATTTTGTTGAAAGATTTGTCCCAGACTTCTCAAGAATTGTGTCACCATTACAAGTAATGATTAAGAAAAATTCACTCTTTAAATGGGGCCAGGCAGAATATGAAGCATTCAATCTGATTAAGAAAGCGATTGTTAATGCCCCATCCCTAGCGACTCCAAATTTTTCCGATCCTTTCATTTTGTATACATTTACCTATGAGAAGTCATATGCTGCAATACTCACCCAAGCCAATCAAGACAAAGCAGAAGCCCAAATTGCCTTCTTTAGTTCAAATTTGCAAGGGGCTGAATTAAATTGTTCCGACGTTGAGAAACAAGCTTATGCTATTTTCAAAGTGATCAAACACTTTAGAACCTTTCTTCTTAAAACCCATACAAAGATCATAGTGCCATTTCCAGCGGTAATAAATCTCTTGGTACAGAAAGACGTGGGTGAAAAGAGAGAAAATTGGGTCACCGCCCTACAAGAATACGACGCTGAGATCAAGCCAGTAAATATTGTAAAAGGTCAAGGCTTTTGTAGAATGTTGGCTGGAGCATCGCTTATATCAGAAATACCATTTCCTAATCAAGAGGCACAAATGTAAGAGGTAAGCCTAAACGGTATTGAATCAAGATATGATGATATCATGTTTTATTTAAAAAATGTATATGCTCCTTCAAATCTGAATCATACAAAGAAAATAACCCTAATATTGAAAGCTAAGCAATATCAACTTGTTAATGATGTACTCTTTAGGATGAATTATGATTCTGTTCTTCTTCAATGTCTTGAGAAATCTGAAGCTGAAAAAGTATTGCAGGAACTCCATGATGGACCAGCAGGTGGACATTATGTAGGAGATGCAACAACACACAATATCTTGCATGTAGGATACTATTGGGATACACTATTTAAAGATGCACATAGCTATGCAAGGAAATGTCAAGTTTGTCAAACTGCTGGTGGAAGACAGAAGAAACCATCATTTCCATTGCAACCAGTCACTATCGACCAACCATTTGAGCAGTGGGGATTGGATATAATAGGTGACATCGTTCCTCACTCTTCTAAGCAACATAGGTACATCCTTACAACCATAGATTATTTTACTAAATAGGTAGAAGCAGTTCCTCTCAAGATAGCTAATGCCGAACATATCATCGATTTCATAGATCAATTCATAATTACCAGGTTTGGCTTACCTTCTGCTTTGATGTTTGATAATGCATTATATTTTTCCGGCAATGCTATGACAAAATTTGCACTTAAAAGAGGTTTTAAACTTAAATATTCTGCCAATTATTACCCACAAGGGAACGGGTTAGCTGAATCAACAAATAAAAACCTAATAAGAATCATTAAGCGAACTATTGATCATAATCATAAAAATTGGCACAAATCTTTTGATGTATGCTCTATGGGTAGATCGAATAACTCAAAAGCCTTCCATTAGTACTTCTCCCTTTAATTTAGTTTATGGGAAAGAAGTAGTTCTCCCAACTCATCTACCAATTCCTTCTTTAGCCTTAGTTCAATTTATTGAAGAAACACCATATTCATCTTTACAACTAAGACAACTGCAGATCCTTAACCTAGAAGAGCAACGAGAACAAGCTAAAATTACACATGCTCATCATCAAGCATTAGTAAAGGCTTCCTTTGATTCAAACATGGTATCTAGAAAGAATTTTCAAATTGGAGATTTAGTATTGAAATGGGATAAGGCTCACGAAGAAAAAGGCAAACATTCTAAATTCCAACAGATGTGGCTTGGACCATTCCAAATTGTTGAAATCATAGGTCCATCAACTTTCATGTTGCAAGATTTAGCAGGGAAAAGAGAATCTTTACCTGTTAATGGGTAGATCCTTCAGAAATACTTTCCATAGAAGATGACCTCTTCTATTTTTGTAAATTATTGTTTATAACTTTATTTTGATAATAAAACAGGTTGTAAATGGTTCCCTTTGGATTTCACGAAAAAGATTAGTGTTTCTTTAAAATTTTGTTTTTCACTTGTATAAATAGAACTAATTTGGAAAATTAATCATTATTATTGAAAGATATAGTCAAGTGCTACAAGCTTGAAAATTTTACTAGTTTCAGCCTTACGAAATTTTGATAAAAACAACCTTTAGTGGGAATTTGTTTTATATCAGTCATGAAAAGCAACAATAACAAAAAGAAGGTTTTCTGTAGAAAAGTTGTCTTCAAAAAAATCTATAATTGTCGTCCAGAGCTATTCTTAAGGAACCAATGACTTCTCCCCACTTAGGGAATTATAAGTTTCAAAGAGTAATCCAACTTTACATTATAAACTTAAAGAATAAGAGGTCTCATCAAGAGCCGACTTATCATGATCATAAAGATTATAACTAGCTGACATTGCCAGCTGCATCAAAACAGGGCAATGACTCAAGATTGTTGCAATCAAAAGACAAGGGGTCTCATCACGAGCCAACTTGTTTAGTAAAGTTATAAATCAAGTGAATGGCACTGTCAAAATTTGGCCACCAAACCAAGACATTGTTCTTTAAGAATTAAAAGAAAATGAAAGCAATAAGTGTGAATATGGATTTATCTTTGAAAATTGTGTACTTCTCGAAGTAGGATACAGGATCATTGTTGGGTAACAAGTAACCTTGTTGAGGCTATGAACGCCTGTTGGCAGTAGAGGCTCTACCTATGACAAATGAGCATACTTAAAACTGATCTACAGAGATGTCTTTGTTTTTATCTTTATAAACTAATTAATGACTAATGTAAATGCAATGACTAGATTTGGGAAGAAAATCATCAGAATTAGCACGAAAGAAACAAACTATCGTTAATGGCTAAGAGCATGATGCACTTTATATTTCTATAATAGAGTCTGGTTTTCCAGAAAAATTTTCTATTTTGGAAGTTTTAGAAAATTCAAAAGATAATCAGAGATAACTGGTCTTCCTAGTGAATCGCCAATTGTTGTGGCCAGCGCTAACCCCACCTTTTATTGAGTATCAGTAATAACACTAAATAAATTGGGACCCTTCTAAAAATAAAAAACTAGCACTTAGAATTCCCTTTTAATAAAACACACTATCATAAACTTAGGAAAAACATCCGCAAACGCAAAAACTTAAGTATTATGATAAGTCTCAAATAAAATTATTCTCTTAATAATGAACATTGCATTGAAAAAGGGTTAAGGAGGATATCGTATAAACAAACTTTCGGAATTGCGAAAATGCGATGACATGAGATTGTGTGCCATACAGACTTATCGCATATCACAAACTTCATATGTCGTAGCGCCACCTAAGCTAAAACTTCCCGATCCTGCGATATTACGAAGCAAATCGCAAAATCGTTTTATCACAGATCAACAGGGCACATCGTTCAATAAGATATTTCTCATAAACCGATATCGAGTTATGGGCATTAATGTCAACTTAGTGCTTTATTGATGGTTATTTATGAGAAAAGATTTAGATTTGAGCAAAAGATTATTTCACGTAGGGTGATATATTTGATATGATTTTGAAATTAAGAGATTTCCCATCACCTTATTACTTACCATCATTCGTTAACTTTCTCATTATATCTTAGTTCTCTATTTTGTGAACTTACAGGATCGGTATGCAGAACAATATATAGAGCAGGGTACAAAACGTAATGGGAAAGAAGGGAAAAGCTCTGGTTACTGAGAAAACAGAGATGACGCCCTTATTCACAGACACCACCTATACTAGAGAAGGAGGCATACCTAGTTGGGAAGGTATGTACAATCTGTTGGAGGAAGAAAACCCGAGGCTGGAAGTTACACTCACGGCAGATGCACACGGGTCATCTGAAGCATCACTTATAGAGCTTGCATGCTCATTCCTACACCGCATAGTAGCAAGGCCTAAAATACATCCCTATACAGATATGGTCAAATGGGTAATAGATGACATTGATATAATAGACAAGCAATTCAAGTCTCAGAACCAGGAGCTTATTGGGTCATTTACCCCACAGGATTTAAGATGAATGTATCATTTACCAGAGCCGCAGGCTAGCTACAACAAGTAGTTCTTGGAGAAATTCACCAAGGAGAACGAAGATTTGGTGGAATGCACCAGAAGTTGGTTAGCAAAGGAAGAGCCATTAAAAAAGGAAAAATATGGTATGTATAGTACTAGTTCCCTCTCCTCTCCGTATTGTTTTGTTGTTGCAATGTTATGTAGGCTATTTGGAAGACCTGATATCAATAATTTTTCATCTGAGTGGCGACGCCTATTAGATGTGGCCACCAACGCCACTATTATGGATTGGGCCTAGATATTGTCTAATAACTTAGCCTCTTCTATTTGGAATTATCGCTCTAAAAGAACTCCCTCTCAGAGGATTTATCCCCCTTTATTTTAGTTGCCTATGTCATGGATGCTATATGTTATGTTTCTAGATTTCCTCTCATGGGTTGGAAATGGACGGTATAGAATCCCCTGTCCATTCAAGTCTACCATAAGGAACTATGGGATTCTAAGTTTACCCCATATTTTTACAAAATCTTCCATGGAGTTATGCTACCCATTCAAAAAATGTTGTATAATAAAGATGCCCCAAGATTTTCACCCGAAGCTGAAATTGATATTCTCCCTGTCGGAAGATGGTTCGGAGAAGAATTCTTCACTTATATCAGAGTATTCGGAAGCATTTCTTCCTCTCATGTACTTCCCTTATATGTTCCTGACAAGTTAATGGCTCGTGAAATAGCCTACCAAACCTGCGAGGTTGGAGGAATGAGCAAAGAACTAAAAGAAAAAAAAGGCAATCTGGCCGCAATTCCCTGTGGCCTATGGGGCTTTTGCATTGTTTGATTTAAATCATGCTTTCAGAGAAGTAGACAACATGTTAAGTCTACGATTGTTTAAATTCCCAGGGAGACAGTTTGAACCCTTTGATGTAATAAAGAATTTTACTACGGCTGTTAAAATAAAGGTGTACACTAAAGAAGATGATCTATTTGAAGACATCTTCCAGCAAAAGAGCACACTTAGAGACATTTTGCACATGGCCCAAATCCAGTTTGGCCCAACAGAATTCCAAGAGTTCAAACTCTACAGAGAACGAAGATTGGCAAACCTCCCCTTGGACAAGTTGCGCTTAGAACCAATAAGGGAACCCACTCCCAGCATCAGTATAAGTGGAAGCTCAGGGCTAAACAAGTCTAAATCTAAGTCTGGGAGAGGATCACCAGAATGGTCTAGACAGTCAGAGTGTGACCATAATAAAATTGAAGGATCAGTCAGGGATACTGCCCAATCTAAAGAGAATCTAGAACAGCAAGCGTTGTCGCCAACACAGGTGAAAGTTCCCGCTCCTCTCATCCAGCCAACAAAGCCATTAAGAACAGAGCTGGAGAAAGAGTGGGAAACATTTAATGAATTGATTAACACTGAGGAGAAAAACATGGAAACACCAAATAATTCAGCACAGACAATGACAGAAATAGTCATTGAAACAGTTGTCAATACTCTAGAAACTGAGCACATTCCCATAGCTCCATCATCTGAAATCATGTTGAATATAGAGGAAATCCCTCCTCTAGATGTATTTTACAGGCCGCAGCACAAAGCAGTGGCTAGAAAATAGAGGAAGAAACAAAAGTAGACAGTATGCTCTCACCAGAGGCAGAGCAGTTGGATGTCCTTTGGTGTGACCCTACAACTGATCTGACAGTAAACCTGACTAAGTTATCCTAGATCGCAGGAGCTTATGCTTCTACTACTATTGATAAATCATTCGAAGTACAACTATTGCTTAATGATAAAGAGGATAAAATCCTATTTTTGCATCAACAGTTACAGTAGGCCAGTGCTAGCTGGGCAGCAGAAGAAAAATTGGAAAAATTACAACAGAACTTTCAACAGATGCAGCTGGGTTATCAAAGCAGTCTGGCCGAGTAGAAATTATAGGCCACATTAGAAAAGCACAAAGATGACCCAAAGGTCACGAAATTTGTCTTAGAAGACCTTGCCGTGAATGACCAACTCTTTGCTAAAGAATATCGTAAGTGAGCTCTCACTGCGAGATGAGCGACAAAATCACAAGTCAAGTCGTGGATTTGCGACTTGATTATGATTTAATTGATAAGAAAGTTTCTGATTATTTGAATTGGTAGGAATCAGAGGAAGGCAAGAAAGCAAGGTTGCTCAAGATCAATGAATCCCACAAAAAAATGTTATTTAATAAGTGGGATGCAAAGATCAAAAAGGCAGAACAAGCAGCGGAAGAAGCAGTGACAACAACAAGCAATGTCATTGACTGTGTCAATGAAAATCTGCATAGAGAAAACCTGATGTCAAAAACCACTCCAGAATTTCTTCCAAAATCACAGCAATTGCAGACAAGCTGGAGACAGAAAGCTGAAGAAAAGGCAGAGTCAATCAAGAAGTTAACTAAGTTTAATTGGGACACTTACTCGCAATACTTGGTTAAACCACACAGTCAATGTATGACTCTAAAATGCCTTACAAATTCCACCGAAAAAATAGCGCCAACGCTCGCTGATTCTGTTTTCGCAGGACAACTAAAATCAGAGGTCGGCCAACTGACGCTCCTAAAGCCGATGTTGAATGCTTGCAATCTAAGAGAATAGATGCATAGTTAATTTTCACATACAATTTCAATTTTATTTTGATTTATTTTTGCCTTAGATGAGGATAGTCATTTAAACCTCCTCCTATATTTTTGTAATAAACTATTTTTAGTCTTTAGTTAGTAGTATTTAAACCCCTCTTATGCATTTAGAGAGGGGTCAAGAAATTTGTCAAAAATAGTTCTTCAGAACATGCACTTCTGCACCCTCTGAGGAGGTTTTGATGAATGGATGGAATGAGATTTATTGATATTTGTGTTGAATGTCTGCTACTGAAATGCACTTTTGTACTCTCAGTAGATGTTGAATTATGAGAAGATAAATCTATATTGCTGAAGCTCATGAATAGGACTCGTTATGAATGGTACTTTTATCTCTTAATGATTTCTGCTTGTGCGTCAACTAATATGTTATGTGCAGTTGTTTATATATGAAAGCTTGAATGTTTAAGTTATCATTTGGCACTTTTGTACGGTGGTAACTATTCTGTTTATTTTGAGTGTATGAAAAACTTATTATGCGATATGCTTATCACAATTGTTTCGGCTAATTTCTTATATGAAACAATTTATTTTTAATGGATATTTTTCTCGTAGCAATTGAATGATCTTTATTATTGATTGCTGTTAGAAACTATTTTAGATCGCATAAGTGAAGAGTTAATCCCCGGATAGTCTTTAGAATTAGATGTTTCTGTTTATTAGAATAAAATTACATGTTCTAGATTAGACTTAGATTAAAAGCATTATATTTACAAATTTTTAGAAAGGAAAACATCAACCCTTAGCATCATCAGAAACAAATTGGGAAACTGGTCCCATTATCCCCAGTCGGACCCACCATCCCAAATGGAAAAGGGGTTGCTTTAAAGGTCTGGATAGGGTGGGTATCCCCCTTGTTGTGGACCCGATTTTTGGGGCTTCAACAGGGGGTCATTGGGGTTTGAGGGGGGCAGTTAGCCCCCCTCTATGAGGTCTAGGGCAGTGCCCCGTGGAAATTTTTTTTGGACCCTATATTAGGTTGGATGGACCTACCTATGGTTTTATGCATGGTTTTCGCACATGGTTTTGGACGCGATGGTTTTTGGTCCATGGTTTTGGACGTGATGGTTTTCGGTCCATGGTATTGGATTCTTCAGCATGTATAAAGATGTATTGTAAAATTGAAAGGAACATAATGAAAAATCAAGCTAGTAGTCCCGGTTTTGGGATAGAGGGGAAAATCTCTGTGTATATGTATTTTACGTGTTATGCTCTCACATTTTTTTATTTTATGTGTTTTAGAATTCGTATGCACGTAATTTCTGTACAGGGTTAAAACCTACACTCACTACCCATCATCGATGTCACCATGCAAGTGATGAGGGTGGAATCCAACTCAAATTATGAAGCAAGAGCTTCACCTGCCTCTCCTCCCGAGGGATTCTTACCGACCTTCTTGTGCGGACATTTTGTGGCATATTTTCCTAGCTCGTGACAGTGAAAACATTTAATTTTCAACATGTCCTTCTTATTTCCACCATGACTGGAATGTTATTTGGAACGAGATGACTTCCCCTTCCCTTTCTCCATCTTTCCAGCTAAGGCACAATTCTCCTCGTCATCATGTTTGGATGAGGATCCATCTCTGGTATTCCACCGAATCTTTTCTTGTACCAAATCAGACCATAAATTCTCCCACTCTGGTAGGTTCTCCCTCCCATTAACCGAGTCCTAGTAGTTGTTCCAGCTCTTGGGAAGGCCTAGAAGTGCTAAGCTCACCATATCGTCTTCAAATTCTGTAACACCAACACTTCCAAGCTCATCCTGACATTGGGTGAACTTGGGAAAGTACTTCGATATTGTGTTTCATTTCTCCATCTTGATATTTCTGAGCTTGTCCTTCAGTACCAACTTCATGTGATCATTGTTGTTTTGAAACAGGTATGTCAAGGCCTTCCACATCGCATATGGAGTCTCCTTACCATGGAGGTCTGATACAATATAATCTCAAACTCCTTCTAGGATAATCCTTCTCGCCTTTGCCACACACTTAGCATCAACTGTTGGATGCTTAGGAATATCTTTGTCTATGAATTCCTTAATTTTGTTGTCTTCCAACACTATCTCCATCTTGTCCTTCCAAGCAATATAGTTCGAACTACCCTCAAGGGCATATTCGAGTCTCAATCCATAGAATGACATCTTGCTGGCTCTAAAGTATGATACTGCAAATTCAATTTTTCTTGCAAAAGACAAACTCATATTCTCCTCTTCTATAGTGATTTCAACACTGATACCATGTAGAAATTCCTTGTAGATTCAAACTGAAAATTGTAATATGCTAAAACAATTGACTTGAATCTACTCTACTCATCAACAGAAATAATAAATGATCGATGAAATCATGAAGCATATAAGAGAAATAATTCAATCACACATAACACAATGATTTTATGGGGAAATCCATAACTAAAAACCCCTGCTATCTATATACTGCATTAATAAAAAATTATGAGAAGATTACAATGATTTTCTCATGCCCAAGCAACCTCTGCACTATCTCTATCTATCGCACTGCTTCCTAGACAAGCTCAAGCCAATACTTAGCCAATTTCTTGCTTGCCCAAGTCCTTATTTCCTTGTGTTGTTCCTCAAGGAATTAACCTCCATTTAATTAGTAAATTCTTCAATTATGAATTGTGAAATCCTCATAGGCCTTTTTCTAATTTCATGCACCATCAGTGTAATTTAGGTGATTTTACAACTGATAGTACGATGTCCCTGAACTCCAATCTCAACTGGATTTTTCTTTGATCTGACATGCATGAGTTAATAATGAGTGAATATTCAGTTTACTAGTTTATCATTATAGGAAGCACCACACTCGACTCCAGGCAACACCACACTTGACTACAGGAAGCACCATATTGTACTACAAGCAACACCACACTACACTTCACGATGCACCCCATTGTACTAGATGCAACACCACACTGCACTTTAGGGATCACCCCATTGTACTTCACGAAACACCCCACTATTGTAGGTAGCACCCCACTACTATAGGAAGCACCCCACTACTACGGGAAACACCCCACTACTAGACCTCCCACTAATTCCTCCATTAGTTGGAACTAGTTTAACTGAGTTTAACTCAGATATGCTGAATTAAATACTTACAATTCAAAATAAACTCAACTAGTGCTCGTAATTGTAGGAGACACTCTACATTGCTTTAGTTAGACCCTAAAATCGAATTAATTGAGCCAACTAAGTCAAATTAACTTAGTTAACTATTACAAGTTGTCAGGAGATGTGGAATTACAATTTTATTCCAATTTAATTCAAGCACAAAATTAAATTAGGATTTTCTTGTTGCATTTTCAATAGGGGAGATGGTGAGAATAGATGTAGGGTAGACTGGTAGTGGAAAAAGGGTGGTGGGATTATATCATTAAAATTTTAAGGCTATAATGACTTTCATTATATATAAAAGAAAAACAATCTTGCACAAGAGTAATGTATTCTCTACAATATGTATTTGGAAAAATTATCAAAGGAAATTATATCATTTAGGTACTTAGTACATGCACTAATAGAATCATAATCATTAGAGTTTGAATGAAAATAATATACCGCCTAGAAAAAATGGAATTTCATATAGCCAAACACAAATTTTGTAATAAAAATTATATATTCGAAAAGCTGATTCAATTTTTTACATTTCATTATTTTATATCATATTCAAATTCATTGTGAAAGTACCTTGAACCATCTTTCCAAGTCAACATATTTTTGTTTTTCTATGTTTGTGTTGCCACTAAAGAGTCATGAGAGATCATCATTAGCTTGGACCTAACCACTAGGATATTTAAAGAAATTGAGACCAGGAGTTTCTAGAGATATGGAGACGATGCAAACTTGTTGGCCATCATAAGCAAGTAATGAATAAGATATCTCCTCACATAGACAAAGAAACAAGATAAATCCTCACATAAACAAATCTATTTTTTATTTTCTACTAATAATTAGCAAGGAGAGGATTGAATCCATTTCAAAATAAGTAGTGAAGTAAATCTAAGATAGAGGCCTTGACATTGCAAATAATGCAAGAAAGTCCAACCATACATGCCTTCAAAGAAAGAGTGAATGGAAGGTTGAATGTATAGAAGTTACACTGGATAACAAGGATAAATTTTGTTATTGCATGATTAGTAGGTTCTTATTTGCAAAATACATTGAGATAAGGATATTTGTACAAAATTAAAATATAGAAGTAAATTAAATCCATGTTGGTGAAGCTTGTAAATCATAACTTCATTGTTTATAAGTCAAATTCATATATAAATTTAAGTGTCATATACAAGTGTAAATTAAGGTCAATAATCTCATCAATGAAATCAAGAAAATCATGAATAACTTAAGCAATGTGCTTCCTTGTGTGTTTTTGATATTACAAGGTTGTTAATGGTTGTCACATGCATTAAAATATGTCTATGCATCTAAGATAAATGTAATCCAAGATGGGAACTAATTACACTTTGCGGGATATTTGTTTAATCTCAATGTACCATATTGTGAAAGATCTATTTTGAGAATATTAAGGAATTCAATGGATAAGAGTGAAGCTAATTATTTCATTTAACTTTTTTTTTTTTCACTTGTCCAATTCCATTTTTTTTTCAAATTCTATAATCTAAATAAAAATGACTTATAAAACCTACACTGCGTGATGCTAGTAAAAATATACCAAATTCCAAAATATTTTCAAATTCTAACATCTAAGTTAAACTCTGTTATGATATCAAATTCTGGCACTTCCTTCCCTTGCTAGCACATCTAAGCCTTGTTGATGGTACATGAGTTCTACATACTATGTTATTAAATTGTCAAAGTGAATGCATTGAGAAACAACTACGTGAAGGATAAGTTGGACTGAGATCTCCTCGAACATAAGTTTGTAGGTGTGTAATGAAGTTGGGAGCTGTGAACATAAGTTTGAGGAAGGGAGAATCACATTCAATTCACTTTTGTTTTCTTGTCTTTCTATTTTTCATTGTTTGTATTTTTACTTTGTGCTCTGCCTTGTCACTTATGATGCTAATTCCACTTAATTTTGCTACGATTCCCAACCAAATCTTGGGTTGAGTTTTATGTAATGGTCTGCCTACAAATTATGTATGTTAGTGTTGGCACTCAATGTGAAGGTTCATTAATTGTCTTACGAGTTTGTTTTAATGTTGCATTGGCTCCATCAATTGGGGAATTTCAATCTCAAATCTCTTTACACGTGTTGGGAAAATCATCGACTTATGTTGCAAGTCCATGAAAAACGAGCATACCATTCTTAGCTAAATAGTTGCATGTCTTTCCTACTGAACTGAACCAAGCTGACCAAATTCAAATTAAATCATAGTGGATGTATGTCAAAGTTAACCATTATACTGAAAGAAAATTGATGGATCGATGCATTGGGTACAATTATTTTAAACCAATTTTCAATAGTAACATATCTCATTTGATCAATTTATGCTAATTGATATTGAGTGTTTATATTAAAAAGAAATTGATAAATGAATACATTAGATAAATTTTCTTAAAAAATCCAAATAAAGTATATTTCAATTTCGAATAAATACTAATTTTATTTTTTCGATTAATAAAAAGTTATCATCAAAATTATTTAAATCAAAATTAAATATCCATATCCATTAAAAATAATTTAATTCTTCACAATATAAAATTTTACTTTCAACTCTTTAACTATAATTTCTATTTTCAATCCTTTAACTCTAAACACTATATCTAATTATTTAAGTTAAATATCCATTAAATATTCATTAAAAATAATTTAATTTTTTCAAATATAAATTTTAACTTCAATTATTCAACTCTAACCTCTAACTCAATCCTTTAACTCTAATCATTATATCAAATTATTTAAATATATAAAATCCATAATACCCTTAAAAAATATTCACATTTTTGAACTTTTTCTCCTACACATGGATTTCTATAAAATACTACAAGAATACCCTATATAACATGTAGAATTTTTCTCACATCCCTTGCATTGTATGCTATGTTTGCATCTTCGTTTTTAATCACATTCCCTTTATATATTATATTAAGGAAGGTAAGATTTTCTTCTCTTTCCCTTTCTTGAATTTTCCATTTATTAAGTTATTTTAAGCTATAGCCATTTTGTGAATCAAGTATTTTTATAACTCTAATATCTTATTTGAGTTGATGTTAATCCTAAATTAAAATTATTAAAAAGATTAATTATAAATAAATTATTTTAAAAAAATCATAAAATTAATCTTAATAATCTACTTTTTATAATAAAATAATTAAGGTATTTTTTTGGTTTGTTTGTTTGTTTTGTTTGTTTGTTTATTTGTTTTTTTCATCTATAATATGTATATATATACATGTTTCAAGATATAAACTTGTCTTTATTGCAATTTTTTGGATGTTTTTTGGGTGGATTTTCTAGATTAATTTCTCTAAAATCTGGCATAAATTCATTGAAATCACAAGTTTGATGGGTAACCCCTACACGACAAAAGTGCCCTAGAGGTTTTTCTCGGTCTTGAATCTATATATACAGTCAAAAAGTTTAGATAACACAAATCAAGGTTCCACCTCAAATGTTTTTGCTGCATTTCAACACCGAAAATTCTAAAAAGGCCCTAGGGATTTTTCCGAGTGCTCAATCCATATATAAAAAAAATAAAAAACCAGGTTAAATAACGCAAATCAAGATTCCACCTCAAATGTTTCTGCGGCAATTAGGCACAAGAAATTCTAAAAAGTCGCACTAAAGAAAACTCCTCAAAATATTCACATATTTAGTTATTATTAAATATTACTTATATTATAATTATAATTATAATTTTCTATTTTTGGCCTTTTTTTAATATATATTTGAGGGTTTTTTTTTTTGCTATTGAATCTATTTTTGCAATAAGAATACATTTTCAAAAATAATAATAATAATAAAATAAATAAATAAAATTAAAAAATAAAAATAAAAAATTATAAATTTTACCAAAAATTGATTACCAAATTCCAAAAAAAACAAAAAAGTAAAAGAATTAGAAAGAATCTTACAACTATATACAAGATCTCTCACATACACACATATATAATTAATTTCTTCCCTTTATTAACAAATATTTTTATTATTATCAAAAATAAAATAAAAATCTTCCTTCACAAATATATTATTAACTAACTTTTAAAAAGCAAATCACAAAATCAACTACTAAATGCTTTGCTATAAAATATTTAATGTTCATCATATCCAATTTACATAAAAAGTTAATTCTTCTCACCAAAGGTTAAATTCCCAATTATTTATCTATATTTATATTCCCACTTTACATTAGATGGTTCCAAACCTCCACCAACATTTAATGATGTGATTAATCAAAAACAAATCTCATAATCAATAGGAATTACAGAAGTCTAAAATCAACTATATTTTTTTTATTCAATTATTAAATATTAACCATTTTAAAATTTCCACATCAACTCTAACATTTACTCAATTTTTAAAATTGTCAATTTGTTAAGTGAGTTAAAAAATTACTGATATATATAATCAATTCTAAATATTTTTGCAAAAAATAAAAAAATTCAACTATGGTTACCTAACCACATTGGGTCTTTGGACATGTTAGAAAAGTCTCCATCTTGCAGCATACAATGCAATTCTATATCTTATAAACTTGAAATCCAAACCTAAATATGAGATTCAAACTAAAATAGTTTAGGTTTAATCTTTTCTAAGTGAAATAGTTTTATGTTTATGAAAAGGAAATTGCTTAGTTTTCCTAAAAATAAAAATAAAATTATTATTATTATTATTATTATTTACATATATAATTAGTTTAAATAAAATAAACAAAATAAACAAATTTAGAATAATAGTATTTTTAATAGTTTAAATGAAATTATGAAAATAAACAAATTCAAAATAAAAGCAATTATTTTTATTAATTGAAAACTAAGTTTTAATATACTAAATTATGATAAATTTTGTTACCTTTAAAAAATAGATGTATAATGAAATAAAAAAATAAAATAAACAAAGTCAAATAAAAAAATAAACATAATTTTGATTAGTCAAATTGATTTAAAATATTGGAAAAATTTTGCAAACTAAAAGACAGAAAACAAATAAATATGGATACAAATTGTATGACTGAATTCATGAAATTGAAGCAAGGATTCTTATTGCCTTTCAGAAATTGATATAAATACAAATTGGGACTGAATTCATTAAATAGAGGTCAAGAGTCTTACTATTTTTCATAAAGATGAGCTTTTTTTCAAGCAAATAAAAAACAACGATCTTTCATTACAAACAAAAGATGGTTACATGTGCAGAAATATGAAAGCTACAAAGTCCCAAATAAAATGGGAGTGAGAGAAATATAACCACAATACAATATCAATAAACAAAGTGCCAAAAAAACATAGCATAAGTATGTCTATGTGCCAAAAATATAGCATAGGAATGTCTATGAATCCATTAGATTTCCATGGGAGAGGTGAGACGTTATCTGCCTTAGTCGGGCCGCAGAAAGACATCCAAGATCAGAAGATGATGAGTAGGGAAGTAGAGCATATAAAAACATGTTTTCCATGAAACCACCAACCCACCAGAATAGGAGGTAGAGTGTACTTTCATAAGTTGAAAGATCCCTCACTGCAAATAGATCCATTAACTAGATATTCGAAGCACATCTTCCCATCCTCGATGATGGTCCCTATTAAGGAAAGGGAGTCTACCAAGGAGTTCTACTCCCTATAAATGTGGAATAAGGGGATGGAAGGGAATGAGACAGTCATGATAGGAATGCGCTCCATCCAGTGGGAAAGGGAAGGGATATATAACATGGAGAGACCATTGATCCAATCATTGGTAATCTTCGAATCCCCTGGGATCAAAATCTGGTCATTAGGCAATCAATTAGCACACATGATCACCCCCCATAATGCCAATTCCTCAACCTAAATATTAGAACCATGTCCACAAGACTGGTGAAAACAATAGGCTATTGTAGGGCTGAAATAGACGATGGCTCCACAACCACAAACCCCATCTGTTGTTACTCCATCAAAGTAACCTATAGGGTAAATATTCTTGAGGTTCCTATGTGACCATCTGCGGATGTGTGGTGAAGGGATCCAAGGGCCAATCTTCAAAAAATAGGTCGCAATAGAAAAGGAATGTGGACATCATATCAATAGATTTTTCCCAAAGATGAGGGAGCTTCTAATATGCCAAATTCCCTAACGAATGTATAGAGGAAGATCTTGTTATGCCCTATTATGAATGGACCAGTTTAGAAAGAAATCAACAATGGATGATCGGTCGATCGACGAGTTAATCTTGAGAATATGAGAAAAATCCCTCCAAATGTAGATCGAGAAAGGGCAGTGTAGAAAATGATGTTGCACCTCCTCATTAGCATATCTGCATAATGGGAAAAGCCCACACCCTATAAATCCTCTATTGATTAAATTTTCCCAAGTGAGAATTCTATCATGGAAGATGAGCCAAATGAAACATTTTAGCTTCACTGGAGTGTCCCATCTCCATAAACCAGCTAACAATATAGACCCAGGGTTTGAGGGGAGGGATTTATAATGAATGAATAGGCCTCCTTAGCAGAGATAGAATTTATAGAAATTGTAATAAATTTGCTACTGCTAATGAAATCGAACTGAAATCAAGAGACCAAAAAATCTTCTACTATTATGCAGAAAGGAAAACACGTGATAGAAACAAATTCAATGAAATGAAACCATCAAAGCACAAGGAACATAATGATTTTATAGGGGAAACCAACTGGGAAAAACTCCTTCGTTGCTTTCCATTAATTCAGATGAGAAAAATAAAAAATTACAATGTCTTGCTTCAACTCTAAAGCACGCCCTGCACTGTAAAACTATTCTCTTACTTCCTGACCTACTATGTCCAACACTTAGCCAATTCAAGCCTCAACCAACCTCCTATTTCCTTGCGCAATCCTAGAGGAAATTAGATCCTAAATAATAGGAAAATCCCATACTTCCTTGTGCAAATCCAAGGGGAATTGATCATTTGCTCAATGCAAAAGCAGTGTACACATAACAATATATAATTATAAATACAAATGTTCCTTTTCCATCCACTCAACTAGGAAATTCAAATTCCATGCTGATTGTGTCTATTTTTAGCTGATTGACTAGTTAACTAAGATATCAGTGATTTAACAACAGTCATAACTACTCAACTGACCTTCAACTAGCTCAACTAATGACTAGAGCTCAATTAACTGAGTTCAACTAACAATAACTCAACTATATTGCTAATTCTTAGGAGTTAACTCATGAAAAACTCTACTTCTAGCCTACAAACTTGAATTTACTAACTCAACCAGTAGACAAGGCCATGTCACTCTTGCTAACTGTAATCCAAGTCATCCTGTTGATGTGGAAAATCGATTTTTCTCCATTTGACTAAGGCACTTGTCAAATGAAGCATTTTCTTTCTACAACTTCAACACTCCCTCTTAATAAGAAAAGGATTCTACAAAATCCCAATCCTGCTCATGTAGGAATGTACTATAACATGACTCCCTCTCACTCATTTTTTTGTTACAACCACAACTACAACTCAGAAGCATCCAAAATACTAAATCAACTGTGTCTTTGAGTTGTAACTGTCTCCTGAGCATCTGAATGCTACTAGTCTATGCATTGTCTACTGGGAAATTTTTGTTGTTGTTGACTCTGATACTTAACCTCCTGCTCTGTTATCAACACTATTATGTGCTCATCAATACCTAACTGCTTCAATTGACATTGATACTCCTGCTACTGAATATTGTGGGCCCCTGTTGCAAGGGTAATGATCCATGAGAAGAGTATAATGAAATTTCTACTCCTCCCGTATGGACCCTACCCAAATATTTGCAACTCTGGGACTAAGGCTCTACATTACCCCACCTCACTCTTGGAGGTATGGATGCATGCATGGAAAAATCTACCTCTAGCTTACAGAGATTTTCACTCTAACTCCAATTTGTTTCACTTGTCTAGTAGCAACATGCTTTATAAAATATTTCCCCTTACTGAACACCACATCATAACCTCTCTCCTCCAATACAACTACAAAAATAAAATTTTTCTTCATCCCAAGCACATACATTGCATTTTTCAAGTGAATATGGGAGCCTGACTCCCTCTTAAAGGTGACACTACCAGTTCCTTTGGTATTATACCTCGCATCATCTCCAAATTCTATGTAAAATTTGATATCCTTCTCTTCTAGGCTACTGAAGAATTCCTTGTTTCCTGTCATATGATTTGAGGCACCAAAGTCTAGGTACCATTCGATCCCTCTTACTATGATTTCCATGTAAGAGAAAAGGGTGAAATCCAACTTGAATTGAGATACTAGAGCATATCCTCCTGCTCCTGCTGCAAGATTCTTGCTGGATTTCATGTGCGGAAACTTGTTTGCGTAGTGTCCATATTCATGGAAATCAAAACATTTTATCTTACTTAGGTCCTTCTTATTTCCATTGTTCTGGCTAGACTTTGTCTTTCTTTGGGCCTTCTTTCCCTTAGCTTTCTTTCCCTTCCCAATCAAGGAAAAATTATTTTCTTCCTCATCTTTAGATGTTACTCCATCTCTGGTGTTCCTTCAATTTTATTCCTGCACCAAATTGGAAAAAAGTCTCTTCCAATTTGGAAAATTTTCCCTTCCATTTATAGAGTCCTTGTAGTTGTGTTATGATTTCAGAAGGTCTAGGAGGGCTAGGCTCACTAGCTCAAAGGAGGAAATATTTGATCCTAATCCAAGTTCATCTTGAACCTAAGTGAATATGGAGAGGTAATGTGGAATGATTTCATTTTTCTACAATCAAATGTTTATGAGCTTGTCCCTTAATACCAATTTCCTAGCATCACTATTATTTTTTAATAACTCAGTGACGATCTTCCAAATAGAAAATGGAGTTTCTTTGACATGTAAATTTGAGACTATGCCGTCTCTCACACCCTCCAGGATGATCCTACTAGATTTTTTGGTATCCTTCTTCCACTGGGATAACTGTTGCGCATTTGATATTGCTAGTTTTGGCATGTCAGTTTTGGTGTACTCTAGCAAAACATTGTTATTGAGTATAGTTTCCATCCTATCCTTCCAAGCTATGAAATTCGAGGTTCCCTCTAGGGCATACTCTAATCTCAATCCATTGAAAGACATTTTCCCGCACAGAAGAAAACTACTTCACTGAATCTACAAATTGAAATTTCCAAGGGAGAAGATCTATTAACTAGTTTATATTGTGATTTTCTGATCTCATACGATGTAGAAATTGCAAGAATTTTTCTACTGCTAACGAAATCAAAATAAAATCAAGAGACAAAAAAAATTCTATTATTATGCAGAAAGGAAAACATACGATAGAAACACATGAAATGACACACAACCATCAAAACAAAAGGAACATAATGATTTTACCAAGGAACCCAACTGGGAAAACCCCCTCTGCTGCTTTTCATTAATTCAAATGATAAAGAGAAACAATTACAATATCTTGCTTCAACTCTGAAGCAAACCCTGTGCTGTAAAATTGTTCTCCTGCTTCCTGGCCTGCTATGGCCAAAACTTAGCCAATTCAAGCCTTAGCCAACCTCCTATATCCTTGCACAATCTCGGAGAAAATTAGCTCCTAAATAATAGGAAATTCCCAATTTCCTTGTGCAAATATAAGGGGAATTGATCACCTAATCAATGCAAAATAACTGTACACTCAACAATATAAAATTATAAATACAAATGTTCCTTGTCCATCCAGTAAACTAGGAAATTCGAATTCCATGCATGACTAGGTCTATTTTTAGTTGATTGACTAGTTAACTAAGAGATCAGTGAGTAAATAATAGTCATAACTACTCAAATAAACTTCAATTGACTCAACTAATGACTAGAGATTAGTTAACTGAGCTCAACTAACAATAACTCTTGCTAGATCTTAGCAATCAACTCATGCACAACTCTAATTCTAGCCTAAAAACTTGAATTTACTAACTCATTTAGTAGAAAAGGCCATGCCACTCTAGCTAATTGCAATCCAAGTCAACCTGCTAATGTGGAAAATCAAATTTTCTCCATTTGACTAAAGCACTAGTCAAATGAAGCACTTTCTTGCAAAAATTTCAACAGAATTACCATTTATGCTTCTGCCCCAAGTAATAGTTTCATCATGTTCTTATAAGGAAATACTAGCTTGTCACACTAGAAGATTATATCTTTCCCATTCAAGCACCAAATCAGTGGGAATATCCAACTCGTTTGCATGCAGCTAGTGGGTAGTAGAAAATCTAGCATCCAATGGAAGAAGAAGCCCCTCCCCTGTAAAAGTGGATCAAGGGAGGTGAAAGAAAGTGAGCTCCCTCTAATCTAAAAATGGCATCAAGCCCCATAGGGGTGTTGTTGTCACAACCAATGTTCCACATAATGTTGTTGCAAAACCATGACTGTTGTATTGAAATTTAAATGTAAGGAGCTATTGCTTTGCGATCTCATGCTCGATTGAGATCACCAGACAACAAAATAAAATGGTTAAGACAATATATCCCCCATCTAGATGGCCATGAATGCAATTTCTAATGCGACAAAGTATGAGCAAGTGCCTTGCCTCGTCGCAAGTTGTTGAATAGTTTTGGGCCCAATGCAGAATGCTTTTGCTCCAATCAAGCAGTTTCTTTCATCCATTCCCGATCCAAAGTCTGCACACAAACACAACCAAAAAAAGACGACAAGTGACCTTTCGCTAAAGATTGTCATCTCAAAACATCTATAAATCACACATATAAATTACCACAAAACTGATATAAGGGGAAGGAACATAGAATTTTATTAACCATATAAGTGAAAGCACATCAATATACCTTCTAGCAAAGGAGATGATCTCCTCAAGCTTGTAGTATGTGTTAATTTTTTCAACTGCGGTCAAATTCCATGTTAGGCAACTCATATGATGAAGATAATGATTACATTAAATTCCTCTTTTTAATAGAACCAAAATTGACCTAAAGATCACCTTATTTGGACAAGAGAAAGTTTGTTTTTTAATTTATTTATTCACTCATGTATATTGGGTTAGGTCGGACCTAAGCACATGTTAATTTGGACAGGTTGGACTCAACCCCAAGTGGACCCTCATGAAAGCCTATAAATAGAAGTGACCTCAAGCTCATTTGGACACATTGATCGAGCCATCTTCTCTTATTGTCTTGGTTCACACAGGTTCGTCGAAGGAAAGTTCGCGCAAGGGTCTAAAATCTCAGGGGTGAAGCTCACACTGATATAAGGTTTTCTAATTCCTTGACACTGGCACAAAACTAGGCTTTTTAGTCCCTAGACGCTAGCACATAGTGGTCCTGACAGTGTCTAGGGATACTTGGATGTTGGCACAAAGTGTTATGGGAGCATCCAAGAGGCTAGGGGTTTTTTTGCTCAGTTTGGTCCCTGGACATACCCACAGTATGGTCTTGAGAGCGTCCAAGCTACCATAGACGCTCACACAGAAGCCTCATGAGAGCATCTAGGGTTTGAGGCAGATCTAGGTATGTTTGACCCCAAACGCCCTTATTCAGTTCACTTGGGAGCATCTAGATATGTTCTAGACACATTCTTCCAGTTCTGCAAAGAGCATCCAAGATTTTTATAGATGCTTGCACAACCCCTCCTCCCCGTGTCTGGGACTCAAAGATGATATTTTAGTATTCCGAATATTCCACTCAATGACAACAGTGTTCAGCAGTATCCAACAATTGACTAAATTCAGTGACAACACATTACAACCATCAGAATGAGGGTTTTGATTATAAGCATGATTAGATTTGTTTCATGGATATCATAATTGTTTTGTTGCATAGATAAAGTTATGGATCATTGTACTCTTTTTTCTTGAATCATTAGCTGACGATCTAAGAAGAAGAATATTTGTGAGGGTTTTCCCCATAGTGGGTTTTTCCCTGGTTTCAAACCATCTTAGTGTCTCTATGTGTGTGCATACTTTTATTCTATTGTTATTTTATGTTTCGCTACATTGATGATGTTGTTGTTGTTCTTTCTATATAGTTGCATATGATGATGAATAATGGTTTATATATGACTAATGTAATGATGATATGGGGTGAAATTAATGTATTAGGGAAGAAATTCAATTATCAAAGCAAAGAATAATATAGCCCTCTGAAAATTTAACATGGTTTCAGAGTTGGGCTGAAGAAAATCCATGGAGATCACCCCGATGATGACACCTTTGATGGAATCAAGAAGAGGATGGTGGAGACCTAAAATAATTCTAGGGTTTGATGGATTCTATGAGATTAGGGTTGGAGAGAAAACCTTGGTTTATGGAAACAATATGAGATATAGAAACTAGCTGGTCAATGTGAAGATGCTCAAGCAATTTACAAAGATTTGATGAAGCCGTAGATGAGATAATCCCTAACAAGCCTAGTTGGATAATTGAATGCAACATTAGCACATGGACCATGGAAATTGATGACCCTTGAAGATTGGTTCAAGAGGGAGAGGATTATCTCTCATTGAAGATAAGTATTTATTGAATTATGATTCCTTTTACTTTTGTTTAGACCTATGGATATGATGATTATGTTTATTTCTTATACTTCCTGCATATGTATCTAAGTATATGGATGTTTGTAACCTCCTTGATGAGATATATCCTTCTTGAGGATATTTAGAAATGTAGGAAGGATGGCTAGAGCTAGAAAAGGTTAAAAGGCACTATATGAAAAAATGACAAAGTGCTTCAAGTAGTCAATGTCTAATGAAAAGGTGCACATGTATTTGAATACCACAAGGTATGCATGGTATGTTGTATTTCAGCTGTAACATTGGATGGCTCGGTAAGCCCTAAGGTATGATGAGAATGTATCTTTATTTGATAGCTCATACATGCATATGAATATGACTTGGATCTATGTTTCCTTTGATGAAATGATGGACCTGGTATTGAATATTTTGATCTTCTTGAATTCTTTGAGGCTATCTAATGTTGATACATTGATACACTTGATGTTTGGCTAACATCCATATGTTGGACATCTTGATCCTATAAGGAAGGTTACCACCTTGACTCTAGTAAATGATACTCTTGATACTTGACATGATGGATTTCACATAGAAGGATAGCTCATTGACTCCTATACATGAGTCTTCTGATAATGCTTGTGATAAGCATGATGAAATCATATGGAAAGAGAGATTGACACTCTTGTTGTTTTTGGTAAAGTTTTATTGAATGACCTAACTTGATCTCATTGATCAGGATAAGCATGGTAACCTTGATGTTAGAGGTATAACTATGAGATTTATATTCTAGATATCTTACTACCTATGGCCATGTCTTGATGACATATGGTTAAACTGAATGTCCTAACATAATGAAGTGACTTGATAGAAAGTGCTATTTTGTTCATAATATTTGAGACATTATGTTGCATCTATATGTTGCTTTGAATCTAACCTTTGATGAAAGATTAATGTCATGATGTTGATAGACATGATAGATATATGATGTAATATATTTGTTATTTCATGACTCTAGTAGAGACAGGATGATGACATGAATGAAGTAGATCCTAGTTCATAGGGAGAATATCTTCTCAAACTACGATTTTCATTATGTACTATTGAAATATGATTTATGTGCACTTGACAGTATTGATCTTCACCAACTTATTAGATCTAAATATTGTATAGAAATTAGGGCTTTTGCTCTAGATGCAGGCACAAAATTGAGAGATTTCTTCCCTATATGCATGCATCCTAAGGCCCAGGGGGCATCCAGGTAGATAAAGATTCTCCCATGCTAACTGAAAGGGAGAATCCAGAGGTTTGAATACAATTGACCATCATTTGAAGCTTTCAGAAACTGTTTGAACTTTGAATCAAGATTCCTTTGACATATTCTGCCACTGTAATCTGATTTTTGAAGTTGTTGCGTTAAATTGTTGATCACATAAAAATGAAGTATTGTGGATGAAATCGGATGGTCACCAAGAAGATGTTAATTCCACATATATGTTGTAGATAAAAGGATCTGGAAGAAGGAAAATCTTGAATGTTTTCCATAGCATGAACATGCAGACTAAACTTGTGTTACAAGAGTTTGGCATGATTTGGTTGATTGATATAGATGAGAAATCTTTAGTGTTATGTCATTATACTTGGCAATAACTTGGAATTTGAATTGATGGTTGATATATGTTTTGACTATATATCTCTCTATGATAGTGAATTTGGACTTGAACTGATGACTAATGATATGATTTGACGATTGTTGATTTGCCTTGATGTCTATTCTATGTGGGCAATGACTTATGTGGGTGTTCAGAAATTGTCCTCCTTGTTCCTCGCACAATGGTTGAGGTAATGATAGTTGTGATTCAACATTAAATTCAAACCTTCATGAATCATCCTTGGTGTATGCATTTGCACCTAGTGACAAAATTGACTTATGTTATGACTATGAAAATGACCCGATGAAGTTTGGATTGATATTGCATGAATGGCTACATCTTGTTGGAATGATAATAAATGAAGTCACGACTTGATATGATCTCTCCCTGTCTCCTGGTTAAAATAATTGATATTGTGATGTTGATGACTTTGGCAATGGTTGTGATCTGACCTCTAAAATTTGATAAGTTGACTCCGTTGATGCGATGGTACAACATTGATTAATGTAAGGTTGATTATGATGGCTTAGAAAAGAACTATGCTTAGAGAATTTTATGAAGCAAGCTCCCTGATCTAGATATTCCTATATTTGATAGTTATTTTATGAAGTCAGGTTGATGAGTTCCAAGGTATGAATTTGATTTTAATTATGGTTTTGGTTTTGGTTTTACATTCTGATTGTCTAATCTTGACAGGTGATGAGACTATACTGATCTAAATCAGAGGGAGATAAATTGTGAAGTTCGAAATGATGTATCATGGCATGATGATTTGATTTCTAGAATTTGGAAAAGAAGTTTTATATTGCAAAGCTATTGAAAAATGTTTTTGAATAATGGAAATAAAAATTCTTGAATACTTCGATTTGAAGTTCAAAGATGTTAATGAAATTGACATGGCACCTGATTATTGATTGAAGCCTTGATGTTCCATTTTGAACATCCATCTGTATATATATGTGATGTACATAGAACTTGAATAAATTCATGAATGAGTCGCTTCATTCACATAGAGTTGTTATCGATCATCCTTTGAAATATTTGCATGAGATATTCTATTTTTTAGGCTTAGATAGTTCTCCTATGATATGTGACTGTGTGGATGTATTTTTGTTGTTAGAGATTATTGTTAAGCACATTTGTATGCTACTTTAGTATGAGATATTCTATTAGATCTTGGATGAGAGGTCCATAATATGATTGAGGATGAGTACGATGTTTTTAGCATGGCTAGCTGTGAGGCAGGATGAAGAAGCTCCTTAGAGAGTTTTCTGAGCATGATATGGATATGACATGGACACATTGTGATGACATAGAGTGAGATCTGATTGGAAAAATGTCCCATATTTATAGTTGGAACCGAGATACTCTCATATATATTAAGACATTGTAGTTGTTCGAAACAAGCTCAGACTTGTGGTTGGAACCTCCTTGAGAGGGAGGATGATTATGGTATCCTTTTGTGATTTATATGAATATTTATGTTCTCACGATATTTGATTTGATGTCATGTATGAATAGGAAAAAGTTGTTATTTAGACAAACTGATACCATATTTGAGTATGATGAGAGCAACGCTAATCAAGGACACTAAGCCAACTCTTGCTCCCTGTCTGATCTCCCAAGGTGAGGAATTGAGGTAGAAGGGATCCTAGGGTTGAGGGAACTTTAGAAAATAGGGTATGACCTCTATCTGTTACCCATAGGTTTGAAGATGTTTATCCCCTATATTCATAGGATCGGAGAATATTTCTCCCCTATTTGGTTGTTGCAAAGTATACCCCAGTTGGCATCATACCCACAAGAAAGGCTTGTTGGGAATATTTCTCCTCATTTGGCCAATGGTTTGAGAGTGTACTTGGGGTGTGCAACCCAAGTTGATTATGATGCAGGTGTTCTACCACATGATTATTCAGGGATATCGATGTGAAGATCAGTAGGAAATAAGATGTGTTGAGATAACCCTATGTGATTCCAGGTTGAGACTGAGCTCTCTAATGAGATACCAGGGTCGAGATGTTCTCCCCTATGTGCTTGGATGTCCTATTGCTCAATATAGGGTTGTAGATGTATAACCCCCCCAGAGATTCTAGGTCGAGATGTGTTCCTCAATGTGGTTCTAGGTTGAGATGTGCTCCTTGATGATATGATCTTCGATGACGATTGATGATGCTATTCCCAGTATTATCCCACTAGCAGAGATTCTAGATAGAAGCTTGATGGATAGAGTGTGGTAGCTTAAGCTCCCCTCCGGTAACAAACTCTTCTTCTAGATTTGAGAATGTTCAACATATAAGCAGGAACAATCAAGAGATAAGCAAGAATAAGAAAGGGATAGATCGAGATGTACATTGATGATTTTTGATGGTGAGATACTTGAGGTGGCCATTTCATGATGAATACATGAAAAAGATGATCAGTGATGATAGACAATTACACTTACATATTCCAGAATGGTATATTGATATATGGACAAAAATTGGCAAGTGGAATTCTCCCTAGTTGAGAGGGAGTATTTATTTTTGCAGCTACGATCAAATTCCACTTTGGGCAGCTCATATGATAAAGATAATGACTGCATTAACTTCCTCTTTTTAAGAGGACCAAAATTGGCCTAAAGATAACCTTATTTGGACAAGCAAAATTTGGTTTTTGAATTTATTTATCCAGCCATGTATTTTGGGTTAGGTTGGGCCTATTGGGTTGTGTTATATTCTTTCCACAACTAACCTACGTAGTGAACTGGGGGGTTAGAGAGGGGGCGGAGGCCCCCCCTTCATTGTGCCAATTGCGCAATGAGGGGCTCACAGGGGGCTTTGAGGGGGGCGGGTAGCCCCCCCTCTACGAGGTCCGGGGCAGTGCCCCGTGAAATTTGTTTTTGGACCCTATATTAGGTTGGGCGAACCTACCTATGGTTTTTGGTCCATGGCTTTGGACACGATGGTTTTTGATCCATGGTATTGGATGCTTTAGCATGTATAAATATGTCTTGTAGCATTTAAAGGAATATATTGAAAAATCAAGCTGTTAGTCCTGGTTTCGGGATCCACGGGAAAATCTCTGGTATATGTGTTTTATATGTTATGCTCTCGCATTGTTTATTTTCTGTGTTTTAGAATTCTTATGCAGATAATTTCTGTACGAGGTTAAAACCTACAGGCCCTAAGCATACGTCACTTTGGACAGGTCAGACTCAACACCAAGTGGACCCTCATGAAAGCCTATAAACAGAAGAGACGTCAAGATCATTTGGACACATTGATCAAGCCATCTTCTCTTCTCTTATTTTCTTGGTTCGCATAGGTCCGTCAGAGGAAAGTTCACACTAGGGTCTGAAATCTCAAGGGTGAAGCTCACTCTGATCTAGGGTTTTCTGATTCCTGGATGTTGGCATAGAAATGAGATTTGTAGTCCTTATACGCTAGCACATAGTGGTCTTGACAGCATACAGGGAGCCTTGGAAGTTGACACATAGTGTATGGGAGCGATCAGGAGGCTACGGTTTTCGCTGCTCAGTTTGGTCCTTGGATGCACGCATAGTATGGTCCTTAGAGCGTCCTGACTGCCATAGACGCTTGCATAAAAGCCTCATTAGAGCTTCCAAGGTTTCAGGCAGATCTAGGTATGTTTGACCCTAGACGCCCTAATCTAGTTCACCTGGGAGCATCTAGATATGTTCTAGACACAATCTTCTAGTTTTGTAGAGAAAGTCCAAGACTGCTATAGACGCTTGCACAACTCGTCCTCCCTGCGTCCAGGACTCAAAAATGAGATTTCACTATTCTGAAGATTGTGCTTAGTGACAACAGTGTTCAACAGTATCCAGCAGTTGACTACAGTCAGTGACATAACACCATAACCATCAGAATGAGGGATTTTATTATAAGCATGATTAGATATGTTTCATGGATATCATAGTTGTTTTGTTGCATGGATAAAGTTATGGATCGTTATACTCTTTTTTGTTGAATCATTTGATGAGGATCTAAGAAGAAGAAAATTTGCGAGGGTTTCCCCCATAGTGGGTTTTTCCTTGGTCTTGGACCAATCTTGGTGTCTCTATGTGTGTGCATGCTTTTCTTCTATTGTTCTTTTATGTTTCATGGCATTGATGATGTTGATGTTTTTCTTTCTATATAATTGCATATGCTGATGAATAATGGTGTAGATCTGAATAATTTAACGATAATATGGGGTGAACTTAATGTATTAATGAAGAAATTCAATTATCAAAGCAATTAACAATGTAGCCCTATGAAATATTAACGATATGTTTTCCTCTCCCAATACAACAGAGCTCTCATGCTATAGTTTGGATACTTGATCTTAACCCCTTTCCTCTTGGTGTGATTATGTAGGCTAATTCTATCCTCCAGGAGAATGTATCTATACAGCTAGGGGCTTGAGAATTCAAGAAACTTCTATAATAATGGTCCTTTAGCCAACTCATACACAAGTGGGTCAAGTTGATCTCCTTGGGAATGGAGAACTCTAGAAACCTTTACCACAATTATGAGATTTTTCTCAATTATCTCAATTATGAAATAATTATTATCTCATAATTATAATATTTTGGCAAATTAATTATGAAAATAACTCAACCATGTAATCCCACCCTTTTATCATTGGATAAATCTCACACAAGTAAAAGAAAAGTGAAAAGGGATGCATTTTAGCCAGCAATTGAGGTAAGTTGATATTTAGTTTCTCTCACTATAATGGTGTGGAAAATATGGTTATAACATATTCCCCCTAATGAGGTCAGAAGAGAAACTAATGGTCGAAATGCATTACAATAATACTCAAAGCTCAAAATGGGAGGAAGGAGCCAAGCCTACGAAGCTTGATCGGAGGAACTCAAGTGCTGAAGTCTCAAATTTGTTGTTAAAATCCCTGAGTCAGGCATACACATGCTTGGTCATAAATAAATACTAAGCATGGCCGCAAAAACATACACTGTGGATGCCTGACATGAAATGCTAGAACATGACCATGATCAAGATACAAAGCGAATCCATGTGACTTGATAAATAGAGCATAGCCACCCGCAAATACAATGTGGATCTATGTCATAGTAGACATATGTAGGACTATGCAAACATGATAGAGAAATAAGTTTCGTAGATAGCCCTCAAAGTACATAAATTATACACAACTCCAATGCAACTTGGGAAGGATGCTAGATAAGAGTGAGATTTCCCTAACCCAGGGTCTTCGACATAACCCCGATGGTACAAATCTAAACCATGTGAATAGATGAGTTGAGCTCAAACATGGTAGAAACGACATGATTTCCAGCCAATGAGGTAAGCCAATAACAAACATGAGGAAATCCATCAATGAGGAGAATGGATTCTAAGTTACCTAGTACAATCCATTTAGTGTGAATAGATGATCTGACATCGAACACTAGTTAACTCAATCAATCAGAAGCCAATGATTTAAAATCAATGTTGATCAAGAGGAAGCTTTCCACTCAAGTCTGCAAGCTCCAAGGTACTACTAGTTCCTATATCAAACTCCTAGATAATGAGTTGAAGTTGACAAGAGAATATTCGTCTGAGGAGGGCCTTAATGCATCCCCCATCAATCGACGTGGAACAAACCAGGATGATGTGATGTATAGACGAAATCATGAGATGATGAAGTAAAACTGACACATGGATGGCCAACTCAAAAAGGTCAACATGATACTGCATATGGTCTACACAGATTGACACTTCCCTTGAACAAACAGCGACATGACACAAAAGTGACTTGCCAGCATGAATAATGAGCACCATGTGATATCATTCAACATAGTGGGAGGCATCAAAGCACAGTCCATATGATTGGAAGAGTAATCAACTGGAGTAGTAAAGAAACTCATATGGATGGTATGGCTCCTAGGAAAGCTAAAACACAATTGTGAGATAATGATGCATACAGGTGCGAGGTTCAAGGCTGACACGACTGACGTTGCCATTTGATGGCTCATGGAAATAAGTGCTCCCTCCATTCTCTTTTTATAAGTTCCTTTTCCGTAAATTTGTCCCCCAAGCCCGAAAAAGAGATAAAAGTATACAAGGGAGAACCTCCTAGCCATAGTAGACTAGGCTATTCCTTTTTCGTAACTAGTCTATCCCAGTCCGGAAAAGGGTTAAACTTATATTGGGTAGATGACCCTTGAGGTAATTTAACGAGCATGAAGTAGACAATTTCACTCGGAAATCTTTTCTAAATTAAGGAGTCTAAAAAGATATTAAAGGAAAATCCTCTTGGAGGAATGAGTGGTACAAAAGGTACAAATTGGTTTCGGTAATGGTGGATTTACTCATGACATAATGAGGATAAGAGGTTGGCTAATATGACCACTCATAGGAGTGATTCCTCCAAGAAATGGTAAAACTCTAAGTGAAAGTGGATAGTGGGCCAAGCAGAATGAAGAAACCAAGGCTCATCGTGCAAAAGTAGGTTGATAAAAATGGCAATCAAAAGGGATAAAGTGGTGGAATCCAACTGGGGTAAAACCAGAAATATGATGAAGAAGAGTACATGAGATTCACATTCTCGGTCATGAAGGAGTAAAAATGACTGCATGGATACCAAAATGACAAAAAGGTGCTAACTGGGGCATCCCTGTATAAGTAATCTCTATTTCCAAGCTACGACATGCATATAAAAGAGTGGATAGTGCCACAACTTGACAAGGTTGGACCTAAAGCACAGTGATGGTACTAACGGTCAATAAAGCATCATATATGGTAACAATGACCTACCCTTATGTGCCACGTTTAGAGAAACACATCTAAGGTCCAACAGATGTCGCAATAAAATCACCACCGTGTCTTGTAAAAAACATCTAGAAATAGTAGACCCGTCATTAAAGGACATAACGAAAGAAATAAACATGGATGAGGTAAAAACAAGACTATGTTTTTTATTTTTATTTTTTTTCATTAGGGGAATTTTGAGGTCTAAAATGGGCCTCCTAAGAAAAATGTACAACCAAAATAAACTATGTAAGAACCAACAGGATTTAAGATGATGATGTAAACCATGGGGGATGATTCACCATTTTTGGAGTAAAAAAATGAAAAGATTAAAAAATAATAAAATAATAAAGCTACTTTTTCAACTCATAGTTTCAAATTATATCCCTAAGTTTTACTCAAATTTCAAGTGGAAGTACTCATTGGATGAAAAATTTAATTTCTCATCCAAAGAGCGCCCATGTTGCATACTTTTGATAAACCCTACTATATGAAAAATGAGAAATACATGAAAAAACGTTATTGCAATCATGTTTTTCATGTATTTCTCATTTTTCTTGTAGCAGGGTCCATTTAAAGTATTCAACACAGGTACACCTTGGATGAGGAATCGAATTCTACATCTAACAAGTGTTTTCGCTCAAAATTTGAGTAAACCCATAGGGAGATAAGTTGAAAATACAAGTTGAAAAAATAGTTTTGCCTTTTTCCCTCTAAAATTTGATGATGTAATATAACCTTATTTTATTATTTCCACTATTATTTTATAATTTCCTTAGGAGGCCCATTTTAGACCTCAAAATTCCCCTAATGTTTGGATTTTTGGCATAAGGCATGACAAATACTCACGTCACACGCTAAACTAAAAAGAGATAAAAAATCACACACCTATGTACAATATGTATAGGCACCACACAGTCTAGTAGGTCATGCTAAAGGGTGCCAACAACTAGACATATGCCAAGGGTTTCTATATGAGAACTCATGGAGGTTAAGGGGATCATATGGCTCACCAATGTGGGGCCATGCCAAATGAAATAAAACTGCCTAATCTAAAAAGTTTGACCATGCCAGGGACATTCTAACATAGGCGCACTCTCGAAATTAACCTATGGACATATGGGACGATCAAGACATAAAGGGGGTATAGGATGCTCGTCAACAGGTGGAAATGAAGTGGGTAATTCATTGGCAAGTTCGGTAGTAGAATCCCAAGAATTGACTTGGTCCATGGGTGGAATTTCCAAGGAACACCAAGGAGGTGCCCCTTGAATCAATTCAAGGTTTATCTTACCAATCTCTATTGTTCCGAATCAGGGAGACTAGAGGGAGAAAGAGGCATAACTTCCCTAAGATTATTAGTCGGTATATCCATGACCTCCAAGTTGACTAGCCAAGGAGGTTTGTCTTCAAGGGAGTCATGTGGAACAAGAAAATTGACAACTTGTGTGGGAAAAAGGAGGTTGGTCATATTCCATATTAGGATGGAGTTTCTAACGAGTGTTAGGAGGTACTAACAGGACTACTGGAGAGGAAATATCTTCCACAATAGGTGGCAGAGGATGCTCACTAGCTTGATCAACTTCCATAGTAACAGGGGACACCACCCAAGGATCAAGAAATCTGTGGGGTCCATAGGTGTCGGAATAAATCATATGCATATGAGCTTTAGTAGATGTAGAAGGAATGTTAGACAGTGGTAATTGAGGAAATACCCCAATAAGATATGAACTTTTAAACAAGTAGACACCAACACTCTCATACTGACTAGGGTGATTTCCCACAAGTGGGTTTGAATTCCCCATAGTGGAAATTTTGGTTGATGGCACATAATGGTCAATGGTAACAACAATTCCTTCATGAGGAAAGCAAAGTAGACAGAATATGGATGAGACAATTGTGGTCACGACATAGAACCAACTATAGCCAAGGAGCAGGTTATAGTCCAAAGGAGCATCGACGACTTCGACATTGACATTGATAGTTCCCCCCTAACTCAATGGCGAACTTGGGAAGAACCACCTTAGGTACAAAGTTGTGTTCATGGAAGGCTTGAAGAGTAGTTTTGGACGTAGTGAGTGTTGGAGATCTAAGAGCCTTCCAACATGATGTTGACATGACACAAGTGGAAAATCCTTCATCCACTAAAGCGTGATGAATATTCCTATGGAAGACATGCACGATAATCTGAAAAGAAATATGGTGGGAAAGTAGAGGAGAAGCCTTGTTAGCATTGAATGCATTGATTTGTGATTCATATGGATCTACTCCACTAATGGTAGAAAACAAGGCCTTGCATTGTTGAGGACAACTTTGCAAAACCTCCAAGGCAAACATGGCACAAGGAGCCTGGGAAAGATATTAGATAATACTGTAATGTTGAGCAGTCTAGGTAAAGGGATTGTGTGTTTCCTTATGGATGATACCCTTGGGGGGGGGCGATAAACTGGTTCCAAAGGATTATCTAATGTGAGAGGTCTAGTGGAAGGAGGTGGAGTCAGTGAGTCCTTAGGAGAAGAACTCGACTCAGGAACATCATAGGCCTTAGCTCACGTGGTCATATTCACATATTATTTGCACATAAAGACGAATGAACTATGGGTAGGATAGGAAAATGGCCCCTCATTTCCCCCTTGCAAAGGTGGAGGCTGGGAAACCATTTGTTACTGAGGTGTGCAGGAAATGGATGAGTTAAAACATGTTGTTGGGTAGAGTGTGGTGGTGCAAGGAGTCTATGAAATTCATCCATTCGAGGGAATTCATGAGTAATATGTTCGCCTTAACAAATTTTACAAGGGAATTTTATCTTTCAACGATGCTCATAGGTGCAAAGAAGTAATGTTGCAGAAGCGATCACCCGTGTTAAAGTGCAGTGGTGACACTTTAGCCCGAAGGAGGCTACTTGGGAAGTATAGGAAAGTGTGATGCAACAAGCATATACACATCTATTTCAAAGACAAGATCAAACACCGGGGATGGTGTTTTGAATTAGAGGGGGAAGATGTAACACCTCCAGTTAACATTAGCAATTGTTGGTAATTTCTGTTTATAGTTTGTTACTGTAGGTAAAAGTTGACAATTGAAAGACATAATGATATTAATTTTGGAAACACGTATCATAAAAGTGAATGTTCTTATTTTTTTCTTCGAAATAAGAAAAATGATAAGAATACTTTTTACAAAAAAGGAACTCTCAAAGGAGCTCATGTTTGGTAAGAAAACATAACTTCCTAGCTGGTACAATAGTTATGAGTCTGGTCCTCATTCTAGAGAATAAAGATCTCAGTGAATTAAAAAGAGCTTCTTCTTAGAATATTTTGGGGAAAAAGAATTAATCCAAATAGAAAGGAAGGATAACTAAGAGGAGACTCAAATGGGACAATAAAGTGGCCTGGAGTTACTCTAGGTGTATAACTCTTGAGCTGGTTTGAACCAGTGGAGTTATTCATCCTACAGACAAGATCTGGAGGTTTCAAATTGGACCCGGGTGGTCTTGATATCTGAGTGCTTGACCCAAGGAAAAACATTTAACGAAACTGTGGAAGTCTAGGGGCTTGGGGAGAGACTCAGACATATTTTATTTATGTGAGATAAATATTTTAATTAAGATAAAATTCTCTATAAAACAATATTGTTTTAGGGTTTCTCATAAATTAATCTTGATAGATTTCTTATTTATTTTATTCTAATAAAATAATGTTTATTATTTAATATATATATATTGTATATATATATATATATAATATATATATATATATATATATATATATAATATATATATAATATATATATATATATTAAATGTTTTGTTTTTAATATAATGAGTTCCTTGATGGGGTGAGGAATAGAGAGGAGGATGTTCCCGAGGGAACGCATGGGCGCCTATGGTAAGCACGTGGCTATAGGAACGCAGAATGGCCTCATGGCCCTCCCATGTTACCTTGAGTATGAGAGACAATAAATACCAGCCTCGGAAACCTCAAGTCTCATTGGGTCTTGTGGAAGGTGGTGAGCGTATTAACGTTATGGAGGGTGGCGATGGTGTTTGATGGTAATTATGCACTGGCGAGAGTTTTGGAGCCTGTGTGGAGTGTTGGGATAAGAGGAGGGTGTTGTAGAGGTACTTCTAGCCAGTTGAAGGGTCGACATTGTCGTAGAAGGTTTTGTCCCTACTGGTGGGTGTGGGTAGTTGTCAATTGATGAATTGGGCTTGGCAAGAGCAAGTCTGCAAGGAACGTGGCATATGTGCATTTGAAGAGGGTGGATTATTACGCCTTCTAGTTTGTTTAGAGTGGTTTCAGTCTGGGTTGGTTGTGAATTTTCCTTTGGTGGCGGGATTAGTGAAGTGCACCTCCAAAGCCAGTTCATAGGGTCCTTGGCTGTGGATTGGTGCCATTGGTGAGTCTGTTGTGGGTTTTGGTTTGCTAAAAGTGTGAGGGGTCGCTTCAAGGGGGGTGTATGTTATTGGTTCGAGTTGGGAAATAACTTTGTAAGCTATGGGTGCATGATGCTGAAGGGAGAGGAGGTTCAGCCGAAGTTGGTGGTCTTGACCCCTGCATGGATTTTTTCGGAGCTATTGGAAGGGTGGTATTCATCTCGCTTAGGTGGTGTCAAGGTTTCAAGAATGTAGTCAGTTCCTCGCTTAGGGTGGTCCTCAACCTAGGTGTCGCCTAATTCAGGTAGGCCAAGTGTGGCTAAGTCCGAGCCTCGGCTTGAGCTAGTGCTTGGTAGTGGTGGAGGGAGTCTGAAAGTTCTAAGTGCAGAGGGTTCAAGCCACATGAATTTAGGAGGTAGATGTAACACCCTCCTCCCACATCTACCCAAGCAATTGGCTAGTCAGGGTAAACATGCGACGAGAGGCCACTATGATATGATTTGACCTCCTAAGTCACATTAAGGAAGTGGAACCGATGGGCACACACCATTTGAAATTATGGGCACACACCATTTGAAATTACAGGAACACACCATACAGACATTCAACATTAGCTACAGGACCATCAGGAATCAATCCAATACTTTAGACAACTTGCCCTTGGATCCCACTCAACTTTTGGACAACTTAAGCCTTAGTCGCTCTCATACTATATGCATGACAACGTCCAGAAACCAAAAATCTCTCTCACAGGCTTGTCTGCCATCAACCAAAGACTAAATTTTTCAGTGCTATGCAAGCGACCCCAGGATTTAAGCCACTTTTTTCAGGCCAAGAGCCCCTGTCACTGCCTAGAATTGAACCATCTCTTCAGAACAGTAAAATAACATGGAAATGACAGTATTAAAGTAAATACTTGTTTAAGACCTTGACTAGACCCGTACTAGCCATGATATACATTTCATCAGACATATCACAAATATGTAATCGACAGGTCTAAATAACAGTTCTGAGCATAGGGGTCTCATACTATGTTGAGAATCGCTAAGAACCATTGATGCTTCAATACATCTACTTCCATTCCATCCATTAGGTCATAGATACATTGATCATTCAATTACAAGTAAAAAAGTGATGAAATCCATAAATGGATGTTTTCATAAAACACGTACATAACCAACATAGTAGCAACAAAAATACTCATGAAAGTACAACCATATAGACCATATATAATCAAAATGCTCATAGAAATACAAGGAGAAATAACCTTTCATTAATGATGAAAAATCCAAACCTGAGATGGGACTTCCACAGTCCACCCAACCATAGAATAGTTGAACCAAATCTCTCTTCAGCGATTCACCCACGTGCCATATTCCAAGCATGAATGTGGGATCTCATAGAACACATCAATCAAAACTCATCTAGGGCTTCTAGAGGCCATTCACCTCAACCCATCAAATAGTGATTCCACCTCATGGTCGGACATTAAAAAACCATCATAATATTGGTCTCTATCCAATCCTTCTAGAGTGTTTGTTCCAGCCAAGGCTTCCAGGACTAGTAACTCAACCTACATCTGTCGTCGGGCTTCTAGAGCATTTTTCCAACCAAGGATTCTAGGACTAGTAATTTAACCCACCAAGGGCTTCCAGAGCGTTTGTCTAACCAAGGCTTCCAGGACTAGTAACTCAACCTAAGTTGTTGTAGGGCTTCCAGAGTGTTTGTTCAACTAGAGCTTCCAGGAACTAATAATTCAACCCAAGCTGAGGAAACATCAGAACCAACCAAAACCGAATAATGAAAGTAAACCCACAATCACCATGGCTATCTAGGAAATGGCAAGGCTAGGAAATCCACTGTCAATCTAGGCAATCCTCCGTGCTAATGACAGGTCATGACCAAGAATCCACATGCATATGTCATGCATGCCCAAACTAGTAAATATATCATACATGCAACTCGGTACTTGCAAGAAAATATAATGTAGTTATTGCTCCTGATGCCCTCTTGCACTTCCCTTCTCTTCCTTTGCCTTCTTGCTCCAATAATCCAAGTATGACACACCCACCAAGAGTTCTCCAAGAAAACTCCAAGTCTCCAAGAGTATGAGAGAGAGAGAGAATAATGAGAGAGCTCTAAAATTGAACTGACAAAAATATTACCAACTAATCCTCAAAAGCCTTTTTATGAATGAGGCCTCTATTTTCTTTATTTTCCTTCAATTTCCTCTTCACATGCAACTTGTGACCTTTCACCTCCCTTTTCTTCTAATTTCCATTATTTTCATAAATAAATGTCCCAAAAAATGTCATTTTTCCTTTCCAAAGCCTTAGTCATTGTCTTTGCCAATTTCCTTAGCCATTACTAACCAAATGAGCACCCACACTAGGATGTCTTGCCCAACATTCAACTTGGAATAAGTGTCCCATCAATCGTGGTTATTATTTTGCCTTTATTACTTTTATTACATGGAATTTTCACGAGGGTTGTTACAGTATATATGTGTGTGTGTGTGTGAATAGTTTCTAAAATTCATTTGTTGTTGTTTAAATTGAATACTTTAAGATGAAACAAAATTTTCATCAAAATCCAAACCCAATTCCAAACCACTCCCATGAGAGCTAAACATATAAATTAAACATTATTTACATGAAATTAGAAGCCTAATTGGTGACCTTAAAAATATTAAAAGACCATCTTATGTTTCCAAACCATTTAGCTCACCAACGATTATTGCTCATTACCTATACCTTTGGAAAATTATTCGACATATTTGGATATATAGCTAATATGAGAGAGTAATACAATATGAGCATAAGAAAGAGGTGAAAGATCTACATATTATCAAAGTAATACTGTCCAATTATTTATTGACCCTAGAAGAATCTCGACACTCCAAGAAAGAAGTGTATTTACATGGATTGGTACATATTCCAACCATGTAAAGACAATTTGATGGATAGGTGGTTCATGGTATTTGATCAACCTCCCTAGAGAAACATGGATTTTCTAGTGCTTTTTCCACATAAATAACGACCAACTTTATAAAGGGACAATATCTTAATTATTTTAACATGGGTGAATTCAAGAGGGTTGGTCTTGGGTTTAAATCAAGAAACAACCAAGCTTAATCCATTAAGAGGGTTATCCCATCTTAGTGTTATGCCTGAGCCTCTCCAGACACCTCAATTCGGAGATAAGATTCAAGCTACTAGTACCATGATACCACCCTAACATGTAATATACTTAAGCATAGAATATTCGTTCTAGCATCCTATTGAGGTCCATCTACAAATGAAAATAGACTACTAAGCCTTAGGCCTTCATACCACATCATTGATTCTACCAAGCCATGAAATTTGGATAGGCTAGCCATTTTAGTTGCCATCAAGAAAAATTTAGGGGCTAATATTCACAGGTGGGCAAATTTTTCATGCTTTTTCCAAAAAAAGGATTCATCAATTTCCAATTTTTCCAAAACGTATTCAACCAAATCTTATGGTATAAAACTATTATACATTAAAAATCACCAAAATTTTATAAAGACTATAAATAAAATCATTAAAAATTTAAGTTTTTTACAAAGATATCACTAAACATTTTATAGTTTTTATATTAAGTAATAGTAAGATTCGCCAAGGTTTTTAAACTTTAAGATAAATTTCTATCTTTAAAATTTTCCCCACTTCCCATCCATGCTCTCATTATGGGCATACTTATCATGCGCTGATAGAGGTTCCTATGGATGATAGTTTCTTGGATGAGATTGGTATGTTCCTTCAAGTGAGTTAATACAATTACGATTGATTAGTATTTGATAAACATAATTGTGAAGGATTTCTAATTATCTAAATTTTTGACATGTATAACTCCTACAAGTTGTGATAGCCATGTGTTGAGGAGGTAGAATACATACTCTTCCATTTTCATTGCAATAGCTGAAGCAACATGTTCTATAGGATCTCCTCACATGCAAGTATTGCAATGAGTTTATATGTTGCTTATTTATAGTATGATTATATCTTGTTGCTTCATTTCATGTTTTCTATTATGAATCATAGATAAATTAACGTGTTTTATAGCAATAGGACATTTATAAACCATTTCCGCATGGGATTGATACATTGTCTCATGCTCAGGTAACTTAGGTCAAATCAAATATGTTTAACGTGAAATTCGTTTTCTTATTTTGGTTGATTTTCATGTTTTTGGCACTAATCTATCATAGTAGAAATTATGTGCATGCAACCACCACTAGGTCTATTTCATTTATCACCCATAGATGAGATCCCAAGATCCTTAGCTCATTTAGCTTCCAAGCTACACCTATATTGGTGTAGAGTTAGGAAATGTATTCATGTGTACTTTGTTGTGTTGGCTTTAAATGCTTTAGCAAACAAATATAAAGCAAGGGACACAAGGATCAAGAATCAAAGAAGGGGAAATTATATTAATTATAACATAATTCCATTGTATAGTTTTATTGTACAATTGATCACTTTATATAAGCATTATTGATCCATTTTAATTCTGGATCTATCATACATCAAGAAGGGAGAAAATCCTTAAAAATGATATTTTTTTTAAGTATACAATTTGAAAAATAATTTTATATTAATAAAGAGTTTCAACAAAATATAGTTTTATAGAAAATATTTTCTTATTTACATATTAATTCAAATAATTCGAAGTAAAAAGTTGATAAATAACATATCACTATCCTTTGATGTCCATATTATTTTTTAGAGATTTTTACATCAAAATGATACCTTATAAAGACATCTCATTATAAGAAAATGAAAATACTAAACATTTTATTAAAAAAATATAAGAAATTGAAGAATGTTTTTTCTTTATCAGATTAAAAAATTTAAATTAAATTAAATTAAAAATTAGTAAATAAAAAAAAACATAGTTTTATATAAATAATAATATTTGTAAATAATAGTTTTATTAATAAATAAAAATTATTGTTTTTTAAATTAATAAAAATTTAATATATTAATTTTTAAAATTTAAAAATTTAATATTTATTTTCTATATAAAATTAATTAATATTATGTAAATATTATTTATTAATAAATAAAAATTATTGTTTTTTAAATTAATAAAAATTTAAATATATTAATTTTTAAAATTTAAAAATTTAATATTTATTTTCCCTTTCCGAGAGAAAAAAACGTGAAAATAAAAAAACATTTTCATATAAAACTAAAAATAAAAAATTCATATATATATATAATATATATATATATATATACTCACATTTTTTTTCAGTGCCTTGATTGCCTTTGGTACAAAAATTATGATACACAAGTGTGTTTGATGCCTTTTTTATGGAAATTTAAAATATTGTGTCCTGATTGTTCTTAACACAAATGCGATATCAAAGGGGTTTTTTTGTTTTTTATGAATATTAATTTAAATTATTTATTTTGATGAAATTTAAAGATTTAATTATCTGGGAATTTAGGTTTTAATCTTTCTGTATTTAAGAAGAAACATTTAAAATCTGTCTATATTTAAGATTGGTGTGATTTAGGTCAGATGTAATTTTTGTCTATATTTAAGATTTGTGTGATCTAAGTCATGTATAACATTTTGATTATTTAGATGCCCATAAATTACTACTTCTAGACCAAAAGATCATCACTCAAATCATAAATACATTACAAAAGAATTATCATCAAATTTCTTA